>CACVCL010030587.1:0-46115 GCA_902729485.2 Mus minutoides
GGTCAACTTGGTAGTTAACAAGACCCCATCGTTCTAAGAAGGCATGAACCCTCATCACAGCCCACACATCTTTTGACTTCTTTCTCCAGTCAGGTTTCGCCAACAAGCAGTGCTGGTTAAATATTCCTGAGGGTTTAGACGGTATGTGTCAATCATAAAATTTCGATATGACAAGTATATTTCAGGGTTCTTGGATTTGTTTTTTTCCATTAAAGAACTCAGGAAGCACTCGCTGTTCAATCACATGAATGCAATTATAATCAAACCAGCATGCATAGCTGGGAATAATGATGTAATTGGTCTGTTCTGTCACATTGTCTTCACTTGGGTCAACTGAGTGACTTGGATCACCTTTGCTGGGATCTTCATCTTCCTTTCCTCCTGTTGTAACTGCTTCTTCATCCTGCTCATCTAGATCTGCCACCGTGCCTCCTTCAACGGGTGTGTTTTCACTGTCCTTCTTTGGGTTTACATTCTTAGAGAGAACCACTTCCTCTATGTTAGGTACAGGTGTGGGGTCTTCCATGTCCTTGGTAAGATCTTCTTGTTCATATTCTTCCTTCTGACTTCTACGTTTTCCATAAAGGCTAGCTTGTCCTTTCTTACCACTCTTCTTCCGGGATTCTGTGGGTGTGGGAGGAGGAGGAGAAGGGGAATGTTTCCTCTTTCGAGAATTGGCAGATGCTTTTCTATCTCTCCTTTCTGGACTTCTGACTGGATCTTTATTCTTTATTGAAATTTATTGACGAAAGCTCACTGGCTTTCTGTTCTCATCCACTTTGTAATCCTCTTCATTCATCCATTCATTGAAAACATCAGTGTCCAAAATCCATTTTACATGACCCTTCCAAGGCTTTTCTGGGATTAGTGCATGTTCAATTTCAGCATCAACATCATTACTGTGGACCCAAGTGTCATAGCTGTCTGGGTAGAAACCCCAGTGCACTAGCACCTGCTTGTCTCTCCTCATCACTGGCCACAGCCACTCCTCATCCTCCTGTGAGGAAGGATAGGGATAAATATGGTGGGAAGCTTTTGACTTCTTTCTCATCAGTAAATGTCCCCTGATGCCATTTGATGATATCTTTCAACTTGTTATCCAACTTCAATCAATGTCTGGAATGAGGTAGACAGTTGTTCTGTACCAATGTTTTCTAAATGTTCATGAACATATCAACATTACGATGCATTCGGGATGGGTTCTGAAGATCAAATCTCCCCCAGCCCTGTTCATTTTTGTACTTGTAAACTGCCACAAGAATGTGACACAAGGTACCTCCAGCTTTGAAATCCATGAAACATTTTGCAGGTAGTTTGGTGAAAGCTGGGTTGGTGACATGTTTCTTTTTTTTTTTTTTCCAATTTTTTATTAGATATTTTCTTAATTTACATTTCAAATGATATTCTTAAAGTACCCTCCCCCCTCCCTCCTCCCTGCTCCCCTGCCAACCCACTCCCACTTCTTGGCCCTGGCATTCCCCTGTATTGGGGCATATAAAGATTGCAGTACCAAGGGGCCTCTCTTCCCAATGATGGCCGAATAGGCCATCTTCTGCTACATATGGAGCTAGAGACATGAGTTCTGGGGGTTCTGGTTAGTTCATATTGTTGTTCCTCTTCTAGGGTTGCAGACCGCTTCAGCTCATGAGGTTCTATCTCTAGCTTCTCCATTGTGGGCCCTGTGTTCCATCTTATAGATGATTATGAGCATCCACTTCTGTATGAGACAGCTATATCAGGGTCCCTCAAGTAGGCACTAGCTGTCCTATGCCATAGTGTCTGAGTTTAATGACTGATTATAGGATGGATCCCCCCTGGTGGGGTAGTCTCTGTATGGTCCATCCTTTCATCTTAGCTCTAAACTTTGCCTCTGTAACTCCTTTCATGGGTATTTTGTTTCCTATTCACAGGAGGAATGAAGTATCCACCCACTGGTCTTCTTTCTTGATTTTCTTGTATTTTGCAAATTGTATTTTGGGTATTCTAAGTTTCTGGTCTAATATCCATTTATCAGAGAGTGCATATCCAATGACTTCTTTTGTGATTGGGTTACCTCACTAAGGATTATATCCTCCAGATACATCCATTTGCCCAAGAATTTCATAAATTCATTTTTTTTTAATTAGCGGAATAGTACTCCATTCTGTAGATGTACCACATTTTCTGTATCCATTCCTCTGTTGAGGGACATCTGGGTTCTTTCCAGCTTCTGGCTATTATAAATAAGGCTGCTATGAACATAGTGGAACATGTGTCCTTTTTACCACTTGGAACATCTTCTGGGTATATGCCCAGGAGAGGTATTGCAGGATCTTTCGGTAGTACTATGTCCAATTTTCTGAGAAAATGTCAGACTGACTTCCAGAGTGGTTGTACAAGCTTGCAATCCCACCAGCAATGGAGGAGTGTTCCTCTTTCTCCACATCCTCGGCAGCATCTGCTGTCCCCTGAATTTTTGATCTTAGCCATTCTGAGTGGTGTGAGGTGGAATCTCAGTGTTGTTTTGATTTGCATTTCCCTGATCATTAAGGATGTTGAACATTTTTTCAGATGTTTCTTGGCCATTTGGAATTCCTCCGTTGAGATTTCTTTGTTTAGCTCTGTACCCCATTTTTAATGGGGTTATTCTTTTTCCTGGAGTCCAGCTTCTTTAGCTCTTTGTAGCTGTTGGATATTGATCCCCTATCAGATTTAGGATTGGTAAAAATCCTTTCCCAATCTGTTGGTGGCCTTTTTGTCTTGCTGACTGTGTCCTTTGCCTTACAGAAGCTTTGCAATTTCATAAGGTCCCATTTGTCAATTCTTGATCTGACCACACAGGCCATTGCTGTTCTGTTTAGGAATCTTTCCTCTGTGCCCATATCTTCAAGGGTTTTCCCTACTTTATCCTCTATAAAAAAGTCACAGAGACCAAAATACCCCTCCAGAAACTAGGTGAATCTGAATTCGAAACATGTTCCCCTATTCTTACCCAGTTAAACGTAAGAAGATGTACTATTGGCGGTCAACACGGTCGTGGTAAACAACTTTTACGACAGGAAAAAGGTGACCTACCAAAATCGAGGGAACAGTTTCTAGTTCACAGGTATCCACACAAGATTCATTTCTGGATCTTCAATTCTATTCCATTGATCTATCTGTCTGTTGCTGTACCAGTACAATGCAGTTTGTTTTGTTTTGTTTTGTTTTTTTATCACAATTGCTCTGTAGTACAGCTTAATGTCAGGCATGGTGATTCCCCTAGAGGTTCTTTTATTGTTGAGAATAGCTTTTGCTATCCTAGGTTTTTTATTATTCCAGATGAATTTGAAAACTGCTCTTTCTATCTCATTGAAGAATTGAGTTGGGATTTTGATGGGGATTGCATTGAATCTGTATATTGTTTTCGGCAGGATAGCCATTTTGACTATATTAATCCTGCCAATCCATGAGCATGGGAGATCTTTCCATCTTCTGAGAACTTCTTCAATTTCTTTCTTCAGAGACTTGAAGTTCTTGTCATACAGATCTTTCACTTCCTTAGTTAGAGTCACACCAAGGTATTTTATAGTATTTGTGACTATTGTGAAGGGTGTTGTTTCCCTAATTTTTTTCTCAGCCCTCTTATCCTTTGTGTAGAGAAAGGCCATTTATTAGTTTAACTTAATTTTATAACCAGCTCCTGCACTGAAGCTATTTATCAGGATTAGGAGTTCTTTGGTGGAATTTTTGGGGTCCTGAATATATACTATCATATCATCTGCAAACAGTGATATTTTAATTTCTTCCTTTCCAATTTGTATCCCCTTGATCTCCTTTTGTTGTCGAATTGCTCTGGCTAGGACTTCAAGTAGTATATTGAATAGGTAGAGAGAAAGTGGGCAGCCTTGTCTAGTCCCTGATTTTAATGGGATTGCTTCCAGCTTCTCTCCATTCAGTTTGATGTTGGCTACTGGTTTGCTGTAGATTGCTTTTATTATGTTTAGGTATGGGCCTTGGATTCCTGCTCTTTCCAAAACTTTTATCATGAAAAGGTGTTGGATTTTGTCAAATGCCTTATCAGCATCTAAGGAGATGATCATGTGGTTTTTGTCCTTGAGTTTGTTTATATAATGGATTACGTTTATGGCTTTCCGTATATTAAACCATTCCTGCAATCCTGGGATGAAGCCTACTTGGTCATGATTGATGATCCTTTAGATGTGTTCTTGGAAATGGTTTGCAAGGATTTTATTCAGTATTTTTGCATGGATATTCATGAGGGAAATTGGTCTGAAGTTCTCTTTCTTTGTTGAATCTTTGTGTGGTTTAGGTATCAGAGTAATTGTGGCTTCATAGAATGAATTGGGTAGAGTACCTTCTGTCTCTATTTCGTGGAATAGTTTGAGGAGAGGTGGAATTAGGTCTTCTTTGAAGGTCTGATAGAACTCTGCACTAAAACCATCTGGTCCTGGGCTTTTTTTGGTTTGGAGACTATTGATGACTGCTTCTATTTCTTTAGGGGAAATGGGCCTGTTTAGATCATTAATCTGATCCTGGCTTAACTTTGGTACCTGGTATCTATCTAGGAAATTGTCCATTTCCTCCAGGTTTTCTAGCTTTATTGAGTATAGCCTTTTGTAGTAGGATCCGATGATGTTTTGGATTTCCTCAGGTTCTGTTGTTATGTCTCATTTTCATTTCTGATTTTGTTAATTAAAATACTATCCCTGTGAACTCTAGTGAGTCTGGCTAAGGGTTTATCTATCTTGTTGATTTTCTCAAAGAACCAGCTCCTGGTTTGGTTAATTCTTTGAATAGTTCTTTTTGTTTCTACTTGGTTGATTTCTGCCCTTAGTTTGATTATTTCCTGCCTTCTACTCCTCTTGGGCAAATTTGCTTCCTTTCATTCTAGAGCTTCTAGGTGTGCTATCAAGTTACTAGTGTATGCTCTCTCTAGTTTCTTTTTGGAGGCACTAAGGACAATGAGTTTTACTCTTAGGACTGCCTTCATTGTGTCCCATAAGTTTGGGTACGTTGTGCCTTCATTTTCATTAAACTCTAGAAAGTCTTTAATTTCTTCTTTATTTCATCCTTGACTAAGGAATCATTGAGTAGAGTGTTGTTCAGTTTCCATGACAATGTTTGCTTTCTATTATTTATATTGTTATTGAAGATCAGCCTTAGTCCATGGTGGTCAGATAGGATGCATGGGATAATTTCAATATTTTTGTATCTGTGGAGGCCTGTTTTGTGACCAATTATATGGTCAATTTTGGAAGAGATACCATGTGACACTGAGAAGAAAGTATATCCTTTTGTTTTAGGATAAAATGTTCTGTAGATATCTGTTAAATCTATTTGTTTCATGACTTCTGTTAGTGTCCATGTGTCTCTGTTTAGTTTCTGTTTCCAGGATCTGTCCATTGGTGAGAGTGGGGAGTTGAAGTCTCCCACTATTATTGTGTGGGGTTTAATGTGTGCTTTGAGCTTTACTACAGTTTCTTTNTTTTTCCCTTACTGCTTTTAATATTCTATCTTTATTTAGTACATTTGGTGTTTTGATAATTATGTGTTGGGAGTAATTTCTTTTCTGGTCCAGTGTTTTTGGTGTTTGGTAGGCTTCTTGTATGTTCATGGGCATCTCCTTCTTTAGGTTTGGGAAGTTTTCTTCTATTATTTTGTTGAAAATATTTGCTGGCCATTTAAGTTGAAAATCTTCTTTTTCATCTACTCCTATTATCCGTAGGTTTGGTCTTCTCATTTTGTCCTGGATTTCCAGGGTGTTTTGAGTTAGGATCTTTGTGTATTTTGCATTTTCTTTGAATTTTGTGCCCATGTTCTCTATGGAATCTTCTGCACCTGAAATTCTCTCTTCCATCTCTTGTATTCTGTTGCTGATGCTCACATCTATGGTTCCTGATTTCTTTCCTAGTGTTTCTATCTCCAAAGTTGTCTCACTTTGGGTTTTCTTTATTATTTCTATTTCCCTTTTTAGGTCCTGGATAGTTTTGCTCAATTCCATTACCTGTTTGGTTGTGTTTTTCTGTAATTTTTTAAAGGATTTTAGTGTTTCCTCTTTAAGGACTTTAAACTCTTTAGCATTATTCTCCTGTATTTCTTTAACTGAGTTATTCATGTCCTTCTTCATGTCCTTCCTCATTTCCTCTACCAGCACCATGATATATGATTTTAAATCTGACTCTTGTTTTTCGGTTGTATTGGGGTATCCAGGACTGGCTGAAGTGGGAGTGCTGGGTTCTGAAGAAGGTTGAGTGGTCTTGGTTTCTGTTATTAAGATTCTTATGTCTGCCTTTCGCCATCTCATAATCTCTGGAGTTGGTTGATATAGTTGTTTCTGGTTGATTTTTTGGTCCTCCTGTGATTCTGTTGGCCTCTGTCAGCAGACCTGGGAGCCCAGCTCTCTCCTGAATCTCAGTGGTCAGAGTAGTCTCAGCAGGGGAGCTCTCCTTTTGCAGGGAAGGTGCACAGAGTTTTGGTGTTCAGGTCTGTTCTTCTTAATTGAGTACAAAACTTTAACCCTGATGTGTGCCTAGTGTCCTGGGGTGTGGAGAGTGCACAAGTGGCCCTATCCACTGGGTTCAGACAGGGATGATGGCGGGCGGCAGGTGGCGGGGGAGGTCCTGGCTGGCTGGGAGAGGTCCCAGCCTCTGGTTGGTCTGAGATCCTCTGTTCCAGCTGCTGCTACAACTGGGCCACTGGACCCTCCACGATTTCAAAGCCCCCGGTGCACTCCACTCACTTTTAACCGCGATGTGTGCCTAATGTCCTGGTGTGTGGAGAATGCGCAAGAGGTCCTATCCGCTGCTTTCAGAGAGGGATGATGGTGGGCTGGTGACATGCTTCTCAAAGGCATCTTCTTGGAACTGTAGAAGCTGCACCACCAGTCCAACCAGTGTTTTATTGGTAGGAGTATCTGCATGAACGTACTTCTTGTATTGCTTGCCCAGCCAGACTCACACCGAATCTAGCTGGGACACTGTGTCCAGGCTCTTCCAACACTTGCTGGCTGGGCCCCTGTCCTTCCTCCAGTACATGGCCAACCCTGAGGCCTCCGCCGCACCCCCTGAACCCACAGTGCCTGCTGCTACTCCCAGACCACCACCCACTGTTGCAGCCATAGTCACCATCCATCCTGTCTACCGCCTGGCCTAGCCTGGCCCTCGAAGCTCTTCCCCTGCCTTTTGGTCTTATTGACAGTGTCCTTTGCCTTACAGAAGCTTTGCAATTTTATGAGGTCTCATTTGTCCATTTTTGATCTTACAGAGCAAGCCATTGGTGTTCTGTTCAGGAACCTTTCTCCTGTGCTCATATCTTCGAGGCTCTTCCCCACTTTCTCCTCTATAATTTCCAGTGTCTCTGGTTTTATGTGGGATTCTCTGATCCACTTAGACTTGAGCTTTGTACAAGGAGATAAGCATGGAAAAATTCACATTCTTCTACATGCTAATGGCCAGTTGAGACAGCATCATTTCTTGAAGATGCTGTCTTCGTTACACTGAATGGTTTTAACTCCTTTGTCAAAGATCAAATCACCATAGGTGTGTGGGTTCAGTTCTGGGTCTTCAATTCTGTTCCACTGATCTACCTGTCGGTCAGTGTACCAGTACCATGCAGTTTTTATCACAATTGCTCTGTAGTACAGCTTGAGATCAGGGATTGTGATTCCACCAGAAGTTCTTTTATTGCTGAGTATAGTTTTTGCTATCCTAAGATTTTTGTTATTCCAGATGCATTTGCAAATTGCCCTTTCTAAATCTGTGAAGAATTGAGTCGTAGTTTTGATGGGGATCGTTTTTAATCTTGCTTTCAGCAAGATAGCCATTTGACTATATTAATCCTGTCAATCCATGAGTATGGGAGATCTTTCCATCTTCTGAGATCTTCATTGATTTCTTTCTTCAGAGACTTGAAGTTCTTATCATACACATCTTTCACTTCCTTAGTTAGAGTCAAACCAAGGTATATTATTTGTGACTATTGTGAAGCATGTTGTTTCCATAATTTCTTTCTCAGCCTGTTTATCCTTTGAGTACTTAATTGAAGTTGTTTATCAGATTCAGGAGTTCTCTGGTGGGATTTTTGGCATCACTTAAGTTAACTACCATATCAACTGCAAATAGTGATACTTTGACTTCTTTCTTTCCAATTCGTATTCCTTTGACCTCCTTTTGTTGTCTAATTTCTCTGGCTAGTACTTTGAGTACTATATTGAATAGGTAGAGAGATAGTGGGCAGGCTTGTCTAGTCCATGGTTTAGTGGGGTTGCTTCAAGTTTCTCTCCATTTAGTTTGATGTTGTCTACTGGTTTGCTGTATATTGCTTTTAGTATGTT
The DNA here is from genome assembly GCA_902729485.2 of Mus minutoides. Classification (NCBI taxonomy): domain Eukaryota; kingdom Metazoa; phylum Chordata; class Mammalia; order Rodentia; family Muridae; genus Mus; species Mus minutoides. The sequence goes on from CACVCL010030587.1 coordinate 8,315, forward strand.
TAGGTATGTGCACTGAATTCCTAACCTTTCCAAGACTTTTATCCTGAAGTGGTATTTGATACTGCCAAATTCTTTCTCAGCATGTAATGAGGTGATCATGTAATTTTTTTTCTTTGAGTTTGTTTATGTAGTGAATTTCATTGACGGATTTCTGTATATTGAATCATCCTTGTGTCTCTGGCATGAAGCCTACTTGATCATGATGGGTGGTTATTTTGACGTGTTCTTGGATTAGGTTTGCAAGAATTTTATTAAGTATTTTTGCATTAATATTTATAAGGAAAATTGGTCTGAATATTTAGACTTGAGTTGCTACCAGCCTACATAAAACTATACAGAACTCTCTAAATTAATCGTTTAAAATATTTAAAGATAGAACAGCCAGAATTTATTGTTTATTTTAGACCCATCACAGTGACAACCATGACAAAATCACTCTTGAAAATTAATAGAGTTGATTTTATATTCAACAATACAACTCAGGTTAATACAACCTTAGGGTCACTTAAGACATTGCACATTTTACTCCAGACATTCAGCTTGCTATTTAATCTGCCCTTTAATGAAAAATGAAATTTAAAAAAGTATGTTTACCTTGAATTACCCATTAAGTCAGCTTTTGTTAACAGTTTACAAATAAAATTAATTACAAATTATATATTTTCCATGATTTTTTCCTAACATAATTAAATTCATAATAAATTCAAGAAAGCAAAAATCATGCAGAAAGCAAACATAAAGTTAATGTCTTTAAATGTTGAAGATGCATAAAGGTATTGCATACATCTTTTTATTAGTGAGGTGAATTGGATTCAATTTAATTCAGTGAAATAATTCCTTGTAAATCTCATTGGAATAACCTCTGTAGCCAAAATGAAATATGGCAAATGATTTCAGAAAACTGGTTAAATGGACTATGCTTGTGGGAATATTTTCTGGAAATATTGTCTGGAACCTTCATGTCTACTTACATGAATGTAATCATAAAGGATACAGAGAATGAAAATCATGTCCAAAATTATTACACCTGTTTTTCACCTGGCCATAGGATCTCAGATGCAGAGCCCCAGGTCAGAGAGTGTTTCAGAATCCTCCAGAGGCAAACAGTGAACAGAAAAGTAAATGCTGTGAGAAGTACATGTGCTCTGTAATAGTAACTACAGAAATAAAAAGTGACACCTGGATGTGTTCATGGAAATTTGATTAGTGAGATTCTGCCCACATGATGCTTCATGCTGCATTTTGCTCAGGCACCTATACTGATGAAATGGCACAGATTTTCTCTTTGATTATTTTCTTCTTGGTTCTGAAGCTTTCCTTTCTTTTTTGCTACTTGAGCGACCCCAGGTGCTTTTGGAGAATAAAAGACAGAGAAAATTATCTAGGAGATAAAGAGGTTGATTGTTTCTTTTCCATTCATACAAAGCATGGCCATGTGAAGAATGATTACTTCACTGAGAATCTAGACAAACAGTAAGTGTATTTTTCATTTATGCATAAATGCACATAAATCATTCCAGGTATGGTGAATGATAGATAAGATCCTATGTGACTTCTTGCTGTCATTTTCTAGGACATAACTACAACATATTTTGTTTCATGGCTGGTCATTTCACTAATTATGGTGCTTTTATGGTGTAACTTGTTTATTGTCAGCTTTGAATCACAATCCAGTTAGATGCCGAATGAATGAATCACACTATTGACCTTGCTCTTAGAGATTTCGTTTATATGACAATTTTCATCTTATGGTTTCATGTGATGCTAGTGTATGCTGTCTTGTTTGTGACTAAGTGTCTGAGACATCTAGGGGTCCAGGTTACTTGAGACTGATGGTCTACTATGCAGCCCCACCTCCTCCTCAGCTTCTTCTAGTCTTTTCTTAATTCAACCACTGGAATCCCTGAATCAAGTCAAATGGTTGTGTGGAAGTATCTGCATCTGTCTCAGTCAGATGCTTGTTGGGCCTTTCAGAGGTCAGCCATGCTAGGCTCCTGTCTGTATGCACATCATAGCATCAGTAACATTCTCCAGGTTTGTAGCCTTCTTTGAGATAGAGCCCCTTAGGGCAGGTCACTGGACATCCTTTTCCTCGGGCTTTTCTCCATTCATTTCACTTTAGTTTTTTAGACAGAAACATTTTTGGGTCAGAGTTTTTGACTCTGTGATGGCAATCTACCAACCACATTACTCCATTTCTACTGGAGGTTCAGTCTAAAATTCTTTCTACTCACTGTTGGGCATTCCATCTAAGGATCTTGTATATTGTTTTTATTATGATTAGGTATGGCCTTTGAATACATGATTTTTCTATTACTTTAACATGAAGAGAATTTGTGTTTTGTCAAATGCCATTTCAGTATCTGAGATGATCATATAGATTTTTTAGTTTATTTTTACTATGGATTGTATTAATGGATTTTCATATAGTGAACACACTTTGCATCCGTTGGATGCTTTTTAAGTTAAATCTCCTATAGTACTAATAAGTGTTAGACCAGCATCATTTGATAGTTATTTTTTCCCTTGTTGCAAAAATACAGGGTAATTTACAATAACTCAGAGAATAATTCAAGTGGCTGTCTTTGAGCAATGCAAAAAGATTTTCATATTTTTCTCCCAAAAGTATTCTAACTTGTGATATCTTTTGAAAAAAATGTATACTATCTATTTGAGGATAATGTAGAATACATTATCATCATATTTAATCCATTCCAGTAATTCTTCCATATTTATGCTTTCTTCCATTCTACTGTATACAAGCTGTTACAAAACCAATCAAGTCTACTTTGCACTGTAGATATGCTCTTATATTTATGGCCTCTCATTACATGAGATTTAACTACCAACGGAATACAGTTTTAAAGATTACTGATTCTTTCTCATTCAGTGTTTTACCTCATTCAGCATCTATATATAGCGTAAATTAGTCTTTGTTTTAATCATATTCTATGTACAGATAGATGTGGAGTGTGTTATTTCTCATATGTGTATTTAATGGGTTTATACAGGATAATGGGGCTAATTACTAAATCGAGCAATCAAGTTTGAAAATCAAAATGTCACTTCACTTTCATGCCTATAAGTAGAACATATTTTAGTGCATTGAGCAGGAAATACTTATTAGATAAACTCCAGCTTTTCCACAGATTAAAGAGAAATCCCAAAACTTATAAGTATATACCAAGCAGATTAGAAAATGTGGCATCATTAATGATTGCAGAAGAAAACCAACAATATTTTAAAAAGATAAAGCATTAAATATTTTATACAGAAACTACTGACTATAAAATGATGGTATAATAAAAGGTTAATGTAAATTAAGATATGATTTGAAAAAATTAAATATGTCTTTTATTATAGCTAATTTGATTTAGGTGGTTATTTTTTTCAATTTGAGTTTTATAGATATATAATTTATGATCCATGTGTTTAAATTTGAATGAAATATATATATATATATATATATATATATATATATATATATATATATATATATATATATAATTTGTGTGTGTGTTTGTGTGTGTGCCCAACACAACAATCAAACTTAAAATACTTAGAAGATTTCATTGGGAATCCTGAATGCTGTATCCTCAACTCTTATCTTTTTATCAACTCATAGCTTCCCTATTCTGAAATCTACTTTCTGTTCCTTAATTGTACATTTGAATATTTAATATAATTGAGATTATATGCCTTGTGCCACATTATGATTTTTACTAAGCATACTATTTTCCAAGTACATCTAAATTACAGCATAAATCAAGTTTATGCTCCCTTCATTGTTTATATACAATACATTTTTAGTACAATATACTCAAATTGTAAATTTACCTCCCTCAATTCATGAAAGATCATTTACTAATTACCTCCCATATGGACCCACATCATTACCTTCAACCATTAAAAACTTGCCATATTAAGAGTAGTGATAAAATAGTATAAACAAATATTTCAGATTATAAAAAACATTCAAATAAACAGAAAATGAACCCCTGCAAACCAAAAACAGCACAAGAAACACATTTATATAAATATAGAAAAATAGACATATGCATCATTACAAACAGAAGCCCATAAATAGAAAAGTTTGGAAGCTATAACATAAACAGAAAAAAACTGTTAACTTGAAAAGTTAATCTCCTGAAAAATATAATGAAACAAAGAATTTCCAAAATGACACTGAATTTATCTTGCGTTGTTTATGTACTTGACATTCAGTATTCCCTTGAAACTGTATCAAAAGTGAGTTTTTTTAATCCCTTATAGGGATACAAAATTTAGAGTTGAGATTTCTTCACAATTATAGACATGGATGTATTTTTATTCTTCTCCATGATGCTGTATATTTGGGTCAGTACCATTATTCCAGAGAGTTTCTTTTTTCTAGTGCATTTTCCTGGACTTTATTAGCCAAAAAATTTCATGTGTCCAAAGGTATGTGTATATTCCTAGATCTTCAGTTCCATTCTATTGATTAACCCCCACTTTCATTAAGCCAATTTTATTCATAGAAGTGTAGAGTACCAAGTGAGCTCAGAAATGGTGATACTTCTACTAGATATTTTATTATTTAGGATTGTTTTAGCTATTCTTTTCTTTAAATGTTAAACTGTAGTTTGTAAAGGAAAGTCTATAACATATTAAGCATTCATACATCAGCAATTGAAGCGGATTAAAGAACCCAATTTTCTTTTTTTTTGTTTTGTTTGTTTGTTTTGTTTCCCAAGACAGGGTTTTTCTGTGTAGCCCTGGATGTCCTGGAACTCACTCTGTAAATCAGGCTGGCCTCAAACTCAGAAATCTGCCTGCCTCTACTTACCAAGTGCTAGGATCAAAGGCATGCACCACCACTGCCTGGTGAGAACAAAATTTTCAAAGTGCATATCTTTCCCCAGTACAGAATGGCAATAGCTTTAAAAGTATCACATAATTTCAGGTAATTGTGAATAAAAGAAAAAAAAAAAAAACAAGGAAATGAGACTAGATTAAAAATTATTAAAAATATTAAGTTATAAATAATATAGAACATATAACTGTTAAGTCAATTCAATACCAGCTTCAGATCCAAAGGCATGTACAGTTACACAAATATTTATTGTAGTCATAATGCATTACAATAAATATAAATGAGGCAAAACAAAAAATATGTACAATACACTGTATTATATGTAACTGTTAAATAATATTATCAAACTAATTAAAATTGGATCAAAGCAGGTGTATCTAGTTAAAATATCTTTAATAAAAGAGAGAAATTAAAGTGAACATATTAGAAACAGAAGATATATGGACAAATATGCACCAAATAGAACCCAAAGTCAATTATGCAATAGCCAGTGATTGTAGAGAAAGAATGAATTAGTACAACCTAAGGGTACACATGAAGCTAGAGGAGCCAAATTCATACCAAAAGATTGATTGTAGTTATTACCAATATTATATCACTAGATTTTGTACAGCCTCAAATAGGAAAATGAAAAGATATAATCTGTGTAAAATGAAGGAAAAAATGGTAAGAATTATTGTGGTATTTGCATTACCTATAAATTCTTTAGACTTTTGCAATTGTTGACATAGAAAATTTTGGCTACGTATTCTTCATTCTGTTATGAAGCACCATGACATTTTTTTTAGCTCTGATTCTGTAAAAAAAAGTATAATGTTCTAGATAGCAGATAATTCTTATTTCTTTTCTTCACATGTTCATAATTATAAGATTAAGGCATGAGCAGATTCAATGTTGGCTCAGAAATATTTTCTTATTTATGGACAACACATAAAGATATTTTACTGTGTTCAAGAAAAAAAAGATGAAAGTGTAGATAACTTCAAAAGTGAAAGAATGCTCTTAGTATAAAATTCATATTAAAAAGTTTAAAAACATCAAAAGAAAAATGGCACATGGTGTCTAATTTTACAACATAGTTAAAGAAGAGGTCAAAAGAAGAAGACAACAGGAAACTCTGTAAATGCTTAATTCATTTGCATATTTTAGACACAAATTTTAAAACAAAATTTATAAAGTTAAATTCACCAAATTAAAAGTGTAAGATTGTTAATCAATTTTGCAAGTCTCACATGCTAATACACTACAATAATGAACTGTGTTAACATGTGAATGGGACAAAAACATTCCAAAATATCTTTGCTTAACCCACATTTACTTTTATTTAAGATTACCATAATTAGAACCCATATCCCCCATGATTGGTATGCTCTGTTTTCAGGGTGACACGTAAGACCATCCACTTGATTTCCTCTTTTTATTTTGCCATTGAAGAAATCAATAGGAATATTCATATTTTACCCAACATTTCCCTATTAGTTAAGATCAAATGTAACTTAATTTTGGATAATGAGGAAAGAGTTTGGTCCGTGAAAAGAAAGGAAATTATTCCTAATTACTACTGTAAAAATCAGAGAAGATATTTAATTGTACTTACGGGACCGATATGGATAACATCTTACAAACTTGGACCATTCCTGTACTTCTCCAGAACTCCAGAGGTAAGTCAGGGAGGTTTACATTTAATGAAATATTGAGTTTCAGAGTACTAAGGCTGAAAAAATGCAGAAAATTCATTGTGCCTATTCTGATCTATTAAAGATAAAGGTTAGCCACTTTCTGTGACAAAAACAACTTTATGACAAATGGGCAGCAGAGACAACATAATGTGAAATATTTTACCAGAACACTTAGTTTATTTGTACATGTATAGCAATTCATAAGAAGTTGAATATGATTTTCCTAATTAGATGAAGAATCTATACTTTCTTAAATGCTGTAGCACACTTGGATCTTATACTGATATCTATGCATGCCATCTTCTTCAGAGCGATTCTTATGGTCAATCTCTTTCAGCTTTACTTTGGTTATTTTCATTTCATAAGTGACCAGGAACAGTTTCCTCATCTCTACCAGATGACTCCCAAGGATACATCTCTACCACTAGCCATGGTGTCCCTAGCAGTTCACTTCAGATGGAACTGGATAGGAGTGATCATTACAGATGATGACCATGGAATTCAATTTCTTTCTGAATTGAGAGAAGTAATGAAAAGAAACACTGTCTGCTTAGCATTTGTCATTAGTATCACTTATGATCGGCTATTATACCTAAAAATGATTCATAAATATTATCACGAAATCATAATGTCATCAGCAAAAGTTGTGATTGTCTATGGGGATAAAGAATCTCCTGTACAATTTAATTTTATACTATGGAAATCTAAAAACATTCAGAGACTCTGGGTCAGCATATCACAATTTGATATGATCACAATGAAAGGAGGTTTCATGCTTAACTCCTTGCATGGGGCTCTTATTTTTTCACACCAACAATCTGAGATGTCTGGTTTTAAACAATTTATGCAGACAATGCACCCTTCTAACTACAGTAATAACATTTCTTTTGCTAAACTGTGGTGGACCTACTTTAAATGTTCTTTGCCACCACCTGATTGTAAAACACTGAAGAAGTGTCCAACCAAAACTTTATTTAAATGGTTTTTTGTGCCACCTCTTGGAATGTCTATGAGTGAAACATGTTACAACTTATACAATTCTGTGTATGCTGTGGCCCACTCACTTCACGAGATGCTTCTGCAACAAGTAGACACATGCTCAGAGAATGATGGAAAGGTACTGGAATTTAACTCCTGGAAGGTAATAATTCTTACACTGAATTGCATACATATCATAGAACAACATTTATAAAGGAAATCATGAATTCAAAATCTATAAATAACCTCAATACTAAGCACATATTTCTGGACTCCTCCCCTGCATTATAGGCCTTCCATGTTAGTGTCATAATTTATGTTACAGCCAACAATGACACCCGAGACAGAATTGCACAATCTTAGACATGAAATTTCCTCAGTTTATTTCAAACATACATGTATCTCAGGACTTTATCATCTGAAATTTTTTGTCCCAAAATTAGTAAATGAAAATAATAAAAGTTCTTGTCTGTTATTAGCATAAACAGTTTCAAATTAATGTAATGAATAGATCTCAAATAACTTCAAGTGCTTTTTCCATATTTTAAAGAATTAACTATTTAGTTTTCTTATCTTATGATCAAACAACACAGAAAAAATAGATAACTTATCATTACTCTCCAAGCATAAATTCAAGCATGCATTTGTCATAACATCAAATACAGTGAGAAAACAGTATTTGTAAATCATCGTGAAAATATACATATATATATATATATATATATATATATATATATATATATATATAATTACTTTCTGTACTCAATATTTCTAATAAATGTAGATTTTAGGAGTCCATAGTGAATATGAGTGGTATTACAAACTTTATAATGTATGCATAATTGAAACTAAAATGCAAATATGTTTTAGATGTTCTCTTTTCTGAAGACCATACAATTTGTAAATCCTGCTGGAGACCTAGTGAACATGAACCAGAAAAAAAAACTGGATTCAGAGTATGACATTTTCCACATCATGGATTTTCTAAAAAACTATGGACTTAAAATGAAAATAGGAAGATTTTCCAGTCACTTTCCAAATGGCAAACAACTGTTTATGTCTGATGAAATGATAGAGTGGGCTACAAATATAAAGCAGGTAATTTAATTTTAATTTTAAACCTCTACATGAAGCAAAAATACCTATAACCTTGTCTACTTTTGTTAAGGAATACAATTTTTTTTTTTTTTTTTTTTTGGTTTTTCGAGACAGGGTTTCTCTGTATAGCCCTGGCTGTCCTGGAACTCACTTTGTAGACCAGGCTGGCCTTGAACTCAGAAATCCGCCTGCCTCTGCTTCCCGAGTGCTGGGCTTAAAGGCATGCGCCACCACACCCGGCTAGGAATACAATTTTTAACATTTTCTCATTTATTGACTTCCACCATCCTAGATTCTCTCTCTCTCCCTCTCTCTCTGTCTCTGTCTCTCTCTCTCTCTCTCTCTCTCTCTCTCTCTCTCTGTCTCTCTCTCTCCATCTCTCTCTCTCTCTCTTTTCACCCTCGGTTTGTTTCTATCTCTCTCTTACTTGCTCTCATAAGTGTTTCACTACAAAAAATACATGATATGTTCATTCAACTTTTATCATTAAAAGACAAAAATGTAACTTTGTTTTATGACATTATACAGTGTGTAAGGGAAAGTCTTTCTGTGGATTTCTCTTGTGAATTACTGCAGTGTTTGACACATATATTAAACTGTTTATTTCTATAATGTGTCCGATTTTGTTCAGACTGTAGCCTCCATATGCAGTGTGTCTTGCAAACCAGGACTCAGAAAATACTTTCAGGACGGAAAGGCTGTCTGCTGTTTTGATTGTTACCGCTGCCCAGAAAATGAAATTTCAAACATGACAGGTAAGGATATGTTTTCTCAAAGTAATAAAATCACTTATATATCCCATATGCACAAAAAAAGTCCTTTGTGAAAAGGAAAAGATAATAAAAGTGAAATAACATAGTAATTAAAAGTAATATACTCTCTCTGTTGGACTGTATTTTTGTTTCATAATTCTAGATGCAATGAAAACAATATTTCTTCAGAGTACTAAAGATTATGCATTTCTTGAAGTTCTATTTTTTAAATTTTTTATAGATGTAGATACTTTACCTTTTTGTTTTTTCACTATCCACTGAGTTTTGAAATGATCACTACATGTTAATTGATGCTATATCATGTTTTAGAAGTATGAGATTCTGTATCTTTCTATGGTAGATCATTGACAGTTTGCATTTTCAGTTTCCACCAGGTTCAGATGAGTTTGTTGTCCAAACATATGGAAATCTGAATAACAGTTTTATTCTAAGATTCATATATTGTATGCAGAGAAATGTCATAATTAAATAGGTAGTGGTATCAATGTTAAGGTTAACTGAAGCATTAAAATGAATTTTCAAAGAGATAGTGCATTATGAAGATGAATTATAGAATTAACTTCTGTTGCAGAGGATAGAAATAGTCAAACAAACAACTAAAAGTCAAAGAGTCAAGTCAGGATGTAAATGGTTTCATATGATATGCCTGTGGGGTTTATAAAAATGAAGTACATATTTGAAAAACTACACTAAAATGTTAATGAGATTTCACTACAAAACCCAGAGACTACAGTTAGAAACAAAGCCACTTAGAGTGATATATAAAAGAAATGAATAAACTTTTATTGATTCAAATGATATTATAGCACTTGTATCAAAATCAAATTACCAGTCAAATTTATTGACTTTTGAATACAAGACCATACAATAATTTTGTATTAAACTTTTCTTGCTCCTATAAGTTTTTTTTTTCTTGTAAATAGAGTCTTTTCTCATAAAGTGCATCCAATTACGTTTCCAAAACCTCTATGCCTCTTGGTTTCCTCCCACATCTCTTTCTCCCAGAATGATTCCCTTTCTATTTTATTTTCACAAAAATGTGGACATCCAAAAGAAGATATTAAACCAGGATAAAAGAAGATACAATAAGACAAAAAGAGTCATTATATCAAGGATAGAGAAGGCAACACAATAGGAAAAAATGAGTTTCAACGGCCTGCAAATGATCAGAGATATACCTACTCCCACTTTTAGGAGTCCCACAGAAACTCAAACTAACAGCCATAGCATATATACAGAGCACCTGGTGCAGAACTTTGCAGGCTTCTTGCTAGATGTTTTAGTTTTTGTGACTCCTGTGTTAGTGTCCTGCCTAGTTGAAATGGTAGAATATGTTTTGATTTGTGTGTGTGTGTGTGTGTGTGTGTGTGTGTGTGTGTTGTTCTTCATTCCCTTTGTATTTTTCACTTTTTCCTACCCTATTCTTCTGAAGGGAGGGACATGATGAAATGGTCTAATTTAGTCTCTTGTCTCTCTCTTCATGCCTGGATCTGGCATAATACCAATGTATACATATATGTATATATGTATATTACAAAATAATAATTAGGAAATATTCCTTCATTTTTTATAGAAGAGTACTATTTGGAATGTTTGGAATTTGCTAGTTCTCTAGAATATCCATTGTTCATATTATGACTATCAAAGTAGCATTGGGCATGAACTCCTTTTTGTGGAGAGAGTATCAAGTTAAATCAGTCATTGGTTGCTCATTTCAACAAGGTATGTGCTACTATTGCTCTAGCATATCTTGCAACCTGGACATATAATAGGTGAAGAGCTTAGTGAATATTGTAATGTCTGTGTTTATCTTTGCATAGCCAGTAGAATAATACTTCTAGCACATACCAACTACACCTTTCCAAATTCAATAACCAGAGTCAAAGTTGTCATTAGCAATGGGACCATGATATCAGGTGTCAAATGGTTACATTCTGAGCAAACATCAACATGGGTTGTTTATAGATTTTCTTGTCGACCGATCAATCAACAACTCAACCAATTTTAACTGTGCATACCACTTTCCTGGTTGCCAAAAAGCACAATTTAGCATCTGTAACCTCCATTAGTAGAAGTGTTCACTAGGGCCATCCTTATTGATCCCAAAATGTTTCTACTGTACTATATTTCCTCATGGTCAACCAAATATCTTCCAATTCTAGCTGTTCACTCTTCACTCTCCTTCCATAATACACAACAGACCACTTGTTCTCCTGTCTTCTTGAACCCTCAGTAACAAAAAGACCTATTATTTTTTCTCATCCTAGTAAGCCTCACCCTCCTCTGTCTGTAGACCTCTTCATTATATATCCTCTAAGGGTCTGTGTATTGTCTTTGTTTATCACTTACTTAGCAGTTAATACAAACTTTTAAATTAATGATACTACATCTGTTTTCTGAGTGTGGGTTATCTGACTCAGAATGACATTTTTTGGTTCTATCCATGTTTCAGGAAATTTCATGGGGTCATTTTGTTTTTAATAACTAAGTAATACTATATTGTATAAATGTATGCTATTTTCTTTATGCAGTCAGTTGAAGTATATCTTCTTTGTAGTTTCTGGTTATTTTGACTCTAGATACAAAAACATTGGCAAGTGTCCTTGTGGTATGGGAGAGTACTAGGTAAATATACAAGAGTGGTATACTTGGATTTGGCATTATATCTATTCATAGTTTTCTGAGAAATTACCATATTTATTTAACAGTTGTTTTATAAGTTTCTATTCCTATCAGCAATGGAAGCATATTCCCCTTGCTCCACATGCTGGCTATCACCAGTGTTATTGAATTTAGCCAATTTGACAGGTAAAGATCGAATAATAAAATGGATTTGAATTGCATTTCCCTAATGTCTAAAGATAATGAAACTCGGGGGGCTGGCGAGATGGCTCAGTGGTTAAGAGCATCGACTGCTCTTCTGAAGGTTCCGAGTTCAAATCCCAGCAACCACATGGTGGCTCACAACAACCTGTAATGAAATTTGATGCCCTCTTCTGGAGTGTCTGAAGACAGCTACAGTGTAATAACATATAATAAATAAATAAATAAATCTTAAAAAAAAGATAATGAAACTCTAAGTGTTTCACAGCCACCTGAGACTCTTTAGAATTCTGCATTTAAATATGTACTTAGGTATTAAGTTAGATTTTTTCTTTAGTTATCTAGTTTCTTAACATCATTCTAGCCTTTTCATATTGTCCTAGTTTGAATGCAAAGGGCTTTGAATGAAAAAGATTAACCAATCCTTGGTAAATCTTTGTGTTTTCTAATATTTGGTGTCCTTTGCTTTAAAGAGTTCAGTTATATAATGCCTCATTACGAATTGCTGGTGTTAGTGCCTGACCTATTTGCCTTTTGCTCATAATGTCCTGTGTCAATATATTCTTTTGTCCATTCTGTTACACTCAAGTAAAATATATCTAGTTTTATGTCAAGGTCTTTGATCCAATTAGGGAGGAGAATTGTGTATGGAGATAAATATGGATCTATTTATATTCTATATTCCTCCTGTTTAATCCACACCATTTTGTAAAGAAGGATTTTCCCCCAGTGTGTACTACTGGATTCTTTATGCATTATCGAGGGTCTATAGGTATGTGAATTTATCTCATCCTAAATTCAATATCATTGATTAATACACCTAGTTTTATGCCAATATCATGCAACTTTTATTACTATAGTTTTATAGTACATTTTGAAATCAGAAACGGTGGTTCATCCAGCAGTTCTCTTAGTGTTCAGGGTACCACATGGCATTAGAAAATATTCCTTCAAGGTCTGTAAAAATTGAGTTTCACATTTTGATGGGGTTTTTGAATCTCTATGTTGAAGTTGAAAAGATGATTATTTTCCTATATCATTCAACTGACACAATACATTGGGAGATCTTTCTACCTTCTGATAGTACTGAAATTACTTCCTTTCAAGATTTTATGTTTATATTTTCTCTACAAGACTTTCATTTGTTTAGCATAAGTTTCTATAAGAACTTTAAATTATTTGAGTTTATTATGAAGGATGTTGTTTCGCTAATTTCTTCTTCAGTCAATTTTTCATTTGTATATAGGGAAACTACTGATTGTGTGCATGCTGGTGTGTGTGTGCATGTGTTAATTTGTATCCAGCCATTTTGCTGATAATTTTGTATCAGCTGCAGGAGTTCTCTTATGGAATATTTAGGGTTACATGTGTTAAAAATCGTGTTATCTAAAAATGAAGCTTTGACCTTATTTTCTACATATTGTTCTATTGCTCTAGCTAAATCACTAAGTACTTTAATAAATAGATAGGGAAATAGGGGATATGACTTGGTTCTGATTTTAATTAATTAATTTATCAATTTATATATTTATTTGCTCCCGATGCTGCACCTTCCTGATCCCCATGTCAAAGAATCCCTACCACTGCCACTACCATTGCCACTACCACTACCACTGCCACTACCTCTACCACTACCACTACCACTACCACTACCACTACCACTACCACTACCACTACCACTACCACTACCACTACCACTACCCACTTCATCTTTGAGAGGTGGGTTCCCTGTGGTTATCCCTTACCCAGGCACAAAACGTTTTTGCAACGCTAGGCTAATCCTCTTCCACTTACAGCAGACAAGGAAATTATGGAGTTTGAGCTGTGTATCTGCTATATATTTGAAGTGGACCTTGACCCACCTCATGTAAGCTTTTTAGTTGATGGTTTAGTTTCTAAATGCTTGCATGGAGAGCAATGGAGAAGTGCTCCTCTTTGTTCACATCCTCACAAGAATATGCTATCAAGTGAATCTTTTTATCTTAACCATTATGATGTATATAAGATGCAATCTCAATGTCATTTTTATTTTCTTTTCCCTGATGAGTAAGTATGTTGAACTTTTTTATTTTTAATGCTTCTCCACTATTTGAGATTCCTCTGTTGACAATTCTCTATTTAGCTCTGTACCCTATTTTCTAATTGGGTTATTTGCTTTGTTGATGTCTAACTTCCTGAGTTCTTTGTATGTTGTAGATAATAACCTTCTGTCATATGTAGGTTTGGGGAAGACACTTTTACAACCTGTAGGCTGTCCTATTGATAATGTCTTCTGCCTTACCCAAACCTTTCAGTTTCAGGAGGTCCTATTTATCAATTGTTGAGTGATGAACCTGGGCAACTGATATTTTTTTCAGAAAAATTTGTTTCCTGTTCCAATGAGTTTAAGGCTGTTTACTACCTTCTCTTCCATTAGATTTAGTGTATACATTTTCATGTTGAGGTATTTGATCCATTTGTACTTGAGTTTTGTTCATGGTAACAAAAATGGATCCTGTTAGAGCAGCACCATTTGTTAAAGATACTTTCATTTGCCTGTTGTATAGTTTTTAATTCTTTGTCAAAAATCAAATATGCATAGGGCTTTGGTTTTACATATTGGTTTTATTTTCAACCCTTTGAATAATCTGTCTTTTTCTATACCAATATCTTACATTTTTAATTACTGTTACTCTGTAAATAGCTTGAGGGATGCTGATTCTTGTAGAAGCTTTTTTGTGATCAGGATTTTTAAAAACTATACTGTTTGGATATTTCTTCTTCTTCCTCCTCCTCCTCCTCCTTCTTTCTTCTTCTTCTTCTTCTTCTTCTTCTTCTTCTTCTTCTTCTTCTTCTTCTTCTTCTTCTTCTTCTTCTTCTTCTTCTCCTTCTCCTTCTCCTTCTCCTTCTCCTTCTCCTTCTCTTTCTTCTTTTTCTTCTCCCATTTTCTCTTCTGTGTGAAGTTAAGAATTGTTTTTAAACTCTTTTTTAGCTGCTTGTTGGGTCTTTCGGAGGGTAGTCATGAGAGATCCTTTTTTTGTGAGCACTCCATAGCCTCAGTAACAGTGTCAGGCCTTAGGACCTCCCCTTGAGCTAGATCCCACTTTGGGCCTGTCACTGGACCTTCTTTTCCTCAGGCTCCTCTCTGTTTCCATCTGTAATCTTTTCAGACAGAAACAATTTTGTGTCAGAGGTGTGACTGTGGAATGGCAAGCCCATCCATCACTTGATGTCCTGTCTTCCTGCTGGAGGTAAACTCTGTAAGTTTCCTCTCCCTTCTATCAGGCATTTCATCAAAGGTCACTCCCTGTGAGCCCTGGGAGTCTCTCACCTCCCTGGTCTCTGGTGCAAGGTCCCTCCCACCCTTCTACTTCCTGAGGTTGCCTGTTTACATTCTTTCTGCAGACCCTCATGACTTCAGTCCTTTTCCCTCACTCAATACCAAATCAGGTTCCCCTCTCCCCCCTACATGTCCCCCCACCCCATCCACTTTCCCTCCCCAGTCCCTCCCTCCCCACTTATGATTGCTTTCTATGAAGAATGTGTTATTATTTTGACGGCAATTGCATAAGTTTGTTGAATCTATAGGTTGCTTTTGTCAATATGGCCTATTTTAATATTAATCCTACCAATAAATGAGCATGGGAATCTTCCCATATTCTGATGTTTTCCTCATTTTTTTCTTTAGAGAATTTACGTTCTTATGATTTAAGTCTTTCTCTTCCTTGGTTAGTGTTTTATTTTATATATTGTGTGTGCATCATAAATGGTATTGTTTCCATAATTTGTTTCTCAGCCCATTAATGGTATAAAATGTGACTACTATCCTTTTGGAGGTAAATTTCCATTTATCCACTTTGCTGAATGTGTTTTTCAGCTGCAACACTTCTCTGGTCAAGTTTTTGGAATCACCTATGTATATACTACCCTAGAACTCGTGAATAGCTATACTTTGGCTTACTCCATTCTAGTTTGTATCATCTTCATCTCCTTTCATTGTCATATTGCTCTGGCTAAAAATTCAAGTACTATGTTGAAGAGATATAGAAAGTTTCAGAACCCTGTCTCATCACTGATCTTAGTAGAATTGCTTTATTTAGATTCTATCTCTTTATTTTTTCTTCTTTTTCTACTCGTTTTTAAAATTTTATTTATTTATTTATTTTTATATTTTTAGTTATTTATTTTGTTTGTTTGTTTGTTTGTTTTTTTGAGACAAGGTTTCTCTGTATAGCCCTGGCTGTCCTGGAACTCACTTTGTAGACCAGGCTGGCCTCGAACTCAGAAATCTGCCTGCCTCTGCTTCCCAAGTGCTGGGATTAAAGGCGTGTGCCACCGCTGCCCGGCTTTTTTTTTATTTTTTTATTTTTTTATTTACACTGCATATTTTGCTCCCTCCCCTCGAGCCCTGTCCACACTCTGATAGTTCCACATTCAATACATCCTCTTCACCACCTGTTTCCATGTTCCCACCCCCCACCTGATATCTAAACTCCCTGGGGCCTCAGTTTCTTGAGTGCATCCCTGGGTGCATCATCTCTGAATGAACACAGACCCATAAGTCCTCTACTGTATGTGTGTTGGAGGCCTCATATAAGCTGGTGTTTGCTATCTGTTTGGTGGTCCAGTAGTTGAGAGGTTTTGGGGGTCCCAATTAATTGAGACTGCTGGTCGTCCTACAGGGTTGCACTCCTCCTCAGCTTCTTTCTGCCCTTCCATACTCCAACCACAGGTGTAAGCAGTTTCTGTCCATTGGTTAAGTGAAAAAATCTGCATCTGACTCTTTCAGCTGCTTGTTGGGTCTTCTGTAGTGGGGTTATGCTAGGTCCCTTTTTGTGAGTTCTCAATTGCCTCAGTAGTAGTGTCAGGCCTTGGGATATCCCCTTGAACTGGATCTCACCTTGGCCTGTCACTGGAAACTCTTTTCCTCAGGCTTCTCTCCTTTTTCATACCTGTAGTACTTTCAGACAGGAACAATTATGGGTCACAGTTGTTACTATGGAATGGCCACCCTCTCCCTCACTTGAAGTCCTGTCTTCTTGATGAAGGTGGGCTCTATAATTTCCCTCTCCCTACAGTTGGGCATTTTATCTAAGGTCCTTTGAGTCTTGAGAGGCTCTCACCTCCTAGGTCTCTGGTGCAATCTGGTGGGTCCCACCAACTTCCTATCTCCGGACATTGCCTGTTTCCATTCTTTCTGCTGTCCCTCAAGGCTTCAGTCTTTTTTACCTAAACCAATACCAGATCAGGTTCCTCTCTCCCACCCAGTCCCCTACCCTGTCCATTCCCCCCCATGCCCCTCCCACCCTCCACACTTATGATTGCTTTCTTCTCCCTCCCAAGTGAGACTGAGACATCCACACTTGGGCACTCAAGCTTTTTAATTTCTGTGGACTGTATCTTTGGTATATTATTATTATTATTATTATTATTATTATTATTATTATTATTTTGGCTAATATCCACTAATTAGTGAGTATATACCATGTATGTTCTTTTGGGTCTGAGTTACCTCACTTGGGATGATATAGTCTAGTTCCATCCATCTGCCTGCAAAACTTAGGATGTCTTTGTTCTTAATAGCTGAATAGCATTCCATTGTGTAAATGAACCACATTTTCTGTATCCATTCATCTGTTGTGGGACATCCAAAACTCACAACAATTTGTGAGTTGAGAATTTTGGCATCAATGATCTTAGAGGAAATTAGCCAGATATTCTCTTTGTTGAGTTTTTATGTAATTTTGTTATTCAGGTTACTATGGCCTCACAAAAATAGTTTGTCAGCATTAATTTTGTTTCAATTTTGTGGAATACACTGAGAAGTATTGGCATTTACTTTACATTAAATGTCTGGTAGAATTCTGTGGTAAAACCATCTGGACCAGGGCTTTACTTTGTTGAGTGACCCCTTATATTTCTTTAGTGGTTATAGGACTATTTAAATAGTATACTGATCTTGATTTAACTTTCTAAAGTGGTATCTATGTAGAAAATCGTCAATTTCACGCAGATTTTCCAACTTTGAGTATTATAATCTTTTGGAGTAAGATGTAATGATTTTTTGAAATCCATCAATGTATATTGAGCAGCCCAGATGAAACATGGCTAGTGGTAGGTAACAATTCTGCATTTATATATGAAAATAGATTCTAACACCTCAGAGGATAGGGTAGGCAGCTTCCATGTCTTGTGCTAATTAAAGCTTATTAAAAATATGCTCTCTCTCTCTCTCTCTCTCTCTCTCTCTCTCTCTCTCTCTCTCTCTCTCTGTGTGTGTGTGTGTGTGTTTAATCCTGGAACTCAGTAATAAAAGTTGGAGCAGAAACATCTGCCTGGATTGGAATACTTTTACAACAGAAGCTGCCCTTTTAATTCTGTTGCAAGACTAGGGGAGACCCTGAGAATTGTAATCAGAGTGGAAACAGAGTACTGAGAGCCTACCTGGTCTTCTGGCAGGTGTGGCCTATGGAAGAGTAGGGGTTGTCACTTTTGAAGCTTGAAAATACAACAAATTTATAAATTTGATTATATGGTTATTGTTGTTACCCACCTTCAGTTCCCCTACCACAAATCTTCATCCTATTCTTCTCCCTTGCCTCTTAGATGATGCTCCCCATCCCCAACCAGGGCATCAGAACAGCCTGTGTATGCTGCTGGTTGGTGGCTCAATCTCTAGCAGTTCCCTGGAATCTGGATTAGTTTAGCCTGCTGGTCAACAACCGATTCACCTTGCATCCTCTCCTAATTCAAACACAGGAGTCCCTTACTTCAGTACAATGGTTGGGTGTTAAGTGTCTTCCTTTCTCAGTAAGTTACTGATAGGTCTCTAAGGAGACAGTCATGCCAGGCTCTAATCTATAACCACATCATAGCATCAGTAATAGTGTCAGGCCATGATATCCCCTCCACCATGAGATGGATCCCAAGTTGGGCCAGTCAATGGACTTTCTTTCCTTCAGTCTCTTCTCCATTTTTTCCTTGAAGTTTTGGTTCAAGCAGGAACAATGCTGGGTCAGAAATTTGAACTATGTGTTACTAACCCTATACCTCAACTTGAGCTCCTATTTATCTTCCTTGAAGTGGAGTTCCCACTCTGCAATGTTGGGCATTTTTGCTAAGGTTACTACAAATGAGTCCTGAGAGTAGTTAACCTTTCAGGTCTCTGGTACTTTCTAGAGGGTTCCAAACCTTCCACCCTCCCAGGCTTTTTATTTCTGTTCATTCTATTGACTCTGTGGGCTTCTCTCCTGACCCCTCATATCTGACTTATTCCCCTTCACCCATCCCCCTACAGTTTCCTACCTTGTCTCCCCTCTCTCTTTCTTCTCTTTTTATTTCCTTCCTCTTCTAAGTGGAATTGAAAAGTCTTCACTTGTTCCTTTCTGTTTGTTGCACTTTTTAATGTCTGTGGGTTATTTCCTAGGTAGTTTGTATATTTTGTCTAATATTCAGTTATCAGTGAGTACATATCATACATGTCCTTTTGGGTCTGAGTTACCTCACTCAGGATGACATTTTCTAGTTCCATCCATTTGCCTGCAAAATTAATAGATAATTAGTATATTTTGTTGTAAAAATGAACCACATTTTCTGTATCTATTCTTTGATAGAGGGACATCTGTGTTGTTTCTAGATTCTGAATGTTACATATAAGGTGCTATGAACATCTGGGAGTACATGTCCCTGTGCTATGTTGTGAAACATTTTGGGTATTTACCAAAGAGTGGTTTAGTTGGGCCTTCAGGTAGAATTATTTCCTATTTCATGAGGAACCATCAGATTGATTTTCAGAGTGGTTGCACAGGTTCACAATCCCACCAGCAATGAAAGAGTGTTCTTTCTTCACATCCTTGACAGCGTGTGCTGTCACTTAAGTTTTTGATCTTAGCCATTCTTATTGGTGTGATGCAGAATATCAGGGTCATTTGGATTTGAATATCAGGGTCATTTGGATTTACATTTTCCTGATGACTAAGTACTTTGAACCGTTCTTTAATTGCATCTAGGTCATTCAAGATTTGCCTGTTGTGAAATCTTTGCTCAGCTCTGTACCCCATTTTCTAATTGGGTTATTTCATTCTTTGGAGGTTAGTTTCTTGAGTTCTTTATATATTTTGGATATTAGCCCTATGTAAGAAGTAGGAATAGTGAAGATTTCTTTCCCAATCTACAGGTTGCTGATTTGTCTTATCGTCTATGTCCTTTGCCTTACAGAAGCTTTACAGTTTCCTGAGGTCCCATTTATCAACTCTAGATCTTAGAGCCTGAGCCACTGGTGTACTTACTGTTCAGAAAATTTTCCCCTCTAAAAATGAGTTCAAGGCTATTTCCAACATTCTCTTCTTTTAAATTGAGTTTATCTGGTGTTAGTTGAGGTACTTGATCCACTTGGACTTGAGCTTTGTGCAAGGTGATAAATATGGATCTATTTTCATTCTCCTATATAGAGAGCAACAGTTAGACCAACACCATTTATTGAAGATACTTGCTTTTTTCCTACTGTATTTTTTGGCTTCTTTGTGAAAGATCAAGTATCCATAGATGTATGGGTTTAATTCTGGGTTTTTGATTTTACTCCATTGATTAACCTGCCTGTTTCTGTACCAACCCCATGGAGTATTTTTTTATTTTTTGTTTTTTGTTTTTTGTTTTTTTGTTTTTTTTCTACTATTGCTCAGTACTGCCTGAGGTTAGAAAAGGTTATTTTCACTGCATGCTTAAAGTTGAAAATTTCTCTTTCCATGAAGAATTGTGTTCGTTTCCCTGAATCTGTAGATAGCTTTTGGTAAGGTGGCCATTTTACTATGTTAATCCTAGTAATGCATGAGCATAAGTGATCTTTCTATCATCAGAGTTCTTCCTGGAATGTTTCTTGCAGAGATATGAAGTTCTGGTTTTAGAGATATTTCTCTTGCTTGGAAAGAGTTATACCAAGATGTTTTATACTATTTTGGCTATTGTGAAGGGTCTTTCTCAGACTATCGTTTGTATAAAAAAAATGCTACTGATTGCTTTGAGTTAATTTTTTAATCCTTCCACTTTGTTGAAGTTGTTCATCAGTTGTAAGAGATCTCTGGTAGAATTTTTTGGTTGATTATACATACTATCATATCTTCTAAAAATAGTGATACATTTTGATCTTTCTTTCCAATTTATATCTGCTTATCTCCTTTAGTGGGCTCTTTGTAGTAGCCAGAACATTAAATACTATATTTAAAAGATTTCAGAATAGTGCAAAAACTACTTGATTATTTTTAAGTGGATAAAAGAAATTGTAGTATTTGAATATATCTACTTACCAATTTTGATAACACTGTTTATCAGAATCAAAAAGGAAATACAAAATGAGACCAAATGTACATCTTTCAATGCAGAGACTCTGTACATGGAAAAGAGCATCACTTTTCACTTTGATCTATTAGCTTAATTGATAGAAAAAAAACTGAATACACAATTGTGTAATCTACAAGTATAAGAGTGGAAGACATATACAAAAACCCTCCATCTACTACATTCTGTCAAGATTATTTTTGAGGAATTTACCATTATTTAGATCATGGTATTTCTTAATAAATACTACATCAATGAGAGTACAGCATAGGAAATCTTACATAAATAAGTAAAGCTAAGAGATACTATGTCCTACCACAATTCACACATTGAGTAATACAACTAAACATAATATTTTTGATTATAGAGAAATTTGGTGATGAATTCTCATGTCATCTCTTCCTCAGTTAACATTATCAGTGCTTTTTTAATGATACTTTTATTTTGGAGATTATAATATGATTATATTTTTTTCTTTCCCTATCTTTCCTACAAAAATATGCAAACACACCTCTTTACGCTTTTTCAAATTGTGACATTTTTTATTAAGTGCTCTTTGATGCGCGTGCACGTACACACACACACACACACACACACACACACACACAAACTATTTAGTATATGGTTCACAGAAGAAGACAATTTTACTCATTCTCCATATTCCTTCATTATCTGTAATTCTCTAAGTTAGAATTTTGCATGTTTCTTCATTTCCCCAAAGTGTCATGTTTTTATTTTTTTGTTTTCAGTCAGCTGAGGCTTAAAAAAACCCTTTATGGTGGGATGTTTATATGTGTTACATGTAACTTTCCTAGAATATCCATGTCCATAATAAACTCTCTGGTCCTCTAGGGCTTACATTCTTCAAATAATTTCTTTCATAATATTCTAGCCTTAACTGAAAAATTGGTTTTGTAGATGTATCCATCTGACCAAATTCCAAAACTCTAAATTTTTATTAACAATGATATTCTCTAGTGATGTCTTTTTCAAAGGTAAGTTTCCATAAAGAATGGTAAAGACTGTAAATATTAGTATTTGTAAGAATAAATGTGTAGACTAGATTCGGGGATTATAACAGTTTAGTAAATAAAATGTTGGCTGTTAGTGTTAGTTCTTTTCTGAGACATGCAGTGGTAGAGTTTCTGTGTACAAATATCTGCTTCAAACCATATAGCGGACCATACTTATTGCTGACACATCTCCTTCTAAGTTCTTCTTTTGCATAATAAGCAAAAAAGGTGTGATTCTATGAGTGATCAATCTAAGGTATATTATTGTGAAAACACAAATATTATGCAATAATACAGTTTTGGTTTTGAAAAACATAATAAACATTTTGAATATATTAGGTAAATATGAACAAAAGCTTGAATAAGCATTGGAAATTAGGATCACATCTAAAACAGCTCCCATGTTTTGTTTGCATCTAATATAATATATCAGTGTGATTTAATTATGATTTTAAAAAGCATAAATTTAGTGTATCTTGTGATTATTATTCTTGAAAAATTAAACCTGAAAAATTCTTCTCTTCTTATACTAGACATGGAGCAATGCGTGAAGTGTCCAGTAGATGAGTATGCAAACACTGATCAAACTACCTGCCTCAAAAAAGTTGTGTCATTTCTGGATTATGAAGAACCCTTGGGAATAGCTCTGGCTGGCTTGGCTGTGTTCTTTTCTTTTCTTACAGTTATTGTACTCTGTGTCTTCTTGAAACACCGAGACACTCCCATAGTCAAGGCCAATAATGAAACTCTCAGCTATGTCCTACTCACCTCCCTCATGTTTTGTTTTATCTGTTCCTTGCTCTACATTGGTTATCCCAGTATGGTAAGCTGCATCCTGCAACAGACTACATTTGCCATTGTGTTCACTGTGTCTGCCTCTAGTGTCTTAGCCAAGACAATTACTGTAGTTTTAGCATTCAAGATCACTGTTCCAGGAAGAAGAATGAGGTGGCTGCTACTTTCAGGAGCACCTAATTACATCATTCCCATATGCACCACAATACAAATGATTCTCTGTGGAATCTGGCTGGGAACTTCTCCTCCATTTGTTGATGTGGATCTATACACGGTACATGGACATATCATCATTGTTTGTAACAAAGGTTCAGTCATTGCTTTTTACTGTGTCCTGGGATACATGGGCTCTCTTGCTCTATCAAGTTTCACTGTAGCTTTCCTGGCCAGGAATCTGCCTGACACATTCAATGAAGCCAAGCTCCTGACATTCAGCATGCTGGTGTTCTGCAGTGTCTGGATAACCTTCATCCCTGTTTACCATAGCACCAAAGGCAAGACTATGGTTGCTGTGGAGATCTTTTGTATCTTGGCCTCCAGTGCAGGGATGCTTTTTTGCATATTTGTCCCAAAGTGCTACATTATTTTGTGGAGACCACAAATAAATTCTTTTCATGAGTTTAGGAAAATAAATGCAAAAGCTATAAATATTAATTGAATTTAATTGCTTATTTAGTACACCAAACATAGTCTTATGATCACCAAAATGCTTACTATGTATTATATCATTATATGAGTTTCTATCATTAAAAAAATATAGAAAAAAAAGCTGGACAATAAAAATCTAGCATATGATCTGGACATCATTATATTGGATTATACCCTGAAATCTGATTTTTTTTAATTGAATTGTCTGATATCAGAAAAAATGATACTTTTTCATAAATTAATTCATTTGATATCTAGTACAAATAGTGTGTTGTTATTAGACTCCAAGAAAAAAATATTACTGTGTAAATTTTATATATAACATTTATTTATATATATATAATACATATTATATTATATAATATATAGTATATAAAATATAATATATTATAACTATATATAATTATATATTTAATATATTTAATTATATATTATAAATTATATATATATATATATATATATATATATATATATATATATATATATATACATATGCAAGGGAACCTATAAAACATTTAAATATTTTCTATGTGAGGTGGTATCGCAGGACTTGAAAAGATAAGAATAGCTAGGAAGGCTCAAAGGAGGATGCTGAGACTAAGAAGTAGAATAATCATTGAATGTGGATTGTGGGAGAGAATTGTGTGGGAGAGGGAATGGGTTAAGGATTAAGAGGATCTGGTGTAGGGACAGATAGAGAGAGGGAGCCTGATCAGAAAAAAAGGCATTAAGAGTGAAAGGAGGCATCTCAACCATGTATCAGAGACCTGGAGTGGGGGAGGATTCAAAGAGTTTAAGAGAGGGAGTTTAGCTGAGTCTCCTGGCAGTGTAGGATTTGGAGCCTGAAATGGCCATCTTCTATAGAATAGCAGGGAATCCTGTGGAAATCAACCACAAACCCTTCAAACAATATGTTGTCTTTCAGACCACATTGAATTGCAGGGACAGTGATGGAGCAGAGATTGAGGCAATAACTAACCAATGTCTGGGCCCTCTTAAGATTCATCCCATGGGCAACAACCAATTCCGGAAACTACTTAAGCTCCTCTATTATCATTGCATTAAAAAACCTAGCATAGTTATACTCTGAGATGCTCCACTCAGCAACTGACAAAAACAGATACACAGAATCATAGACAAATATTGAACACGGCTCAGGGTGTCCTATGAAAAATTGTAGGAAGGATTGAAAGACTCAAATGACTCAGGCCTCCAGAAGAAGTCGAAAAGAGACAACTAACCTGGACCCTTGGGAACTCCCAGAGATGAACTATCAACTATTGATCATACATGGGGTGGACCTAAGGTGCCTGCACAAATGTAGCAGAAGTGCAGCATGGAATTCATATGGGGCTGGGGGATAGTCAAAGGCAGCCTGTTTTGTGGTTGAGCTAGGTTTATACCCCGGAGACCCAGCAGGTGTTCCTCTAAGGGACCGAAGGTTTTTGCCATGCCGCCAGAAACCAATATCCTGACATGAGACATCAGCTCCATAACTGTGTGGTCTTCAGACACATAGGGCAAGGCTCCAAGACCCTGGTATTCTGCTTGGACTCTATCCCCACAATTACCTGGCAACAGCAAGGTAGGCCTGGCCCACTATAAAAGGTGCTGCTTGCCCCCTCCTCTCTCTCTTACTCTCTTATTCTTGCCTCTCTTTCTTGACCTCTTGTTACCCCTCTCTCTGCATTGCCTTCTCTCCCTCTCCATGTGGCCATGGCCAGCCTCTACTTCTCCACTTTCTTCCTCTTTCCACCTTTCTATGCCTCTCCTACCCTCTTTGCTCCCCTTCTATAACCTCAGGCTAATCCTGAAAAAAAGGTGTAAAGTTTCACTTATCAAAACACTCCACCCCACCGTAGCAATAAATGGTTTAAAGGTCTTCCTCTAGAGCTGCATCTAACCACCTGCAGAAGGCCTCTCTGCTTTCTCAGCCAAGGTTTCCCATGAGTCAAGCCACCTGCCGAAGTAAGCCAAAGACTCTAGTACCCAAGGGACCTAGCCAAAGCTCTCTGGTCCTGCCATTTTCCCTTTGGCTCTGGGCTAGAGACCAATCACTTTCCCACTCTCCATTCTCAGCTCTTCTGTGGCATCCAGTATCATCTGCTTTGCCCAAAAGTTAGAACCTTCTGTCCCATGCCTCCATGCAGACAGGGGGACCCAGAGCCCGACTCTGACAGTTTCACGGGGACCTCACACTGTGCCTCCCCACCCCTAGATGAGGTCCTGTGGGTTCTTGAAGCCCGACACCAGTCTTGTGGGTTTGCTGGGATGTGTTCAGTCAAACTTCCTGCATCCCTCCTCCATGAGCAGACAGATACGGGCCACCATTTTTTTTTTAATTTATTTATCTATCTATCTATCTATCTATCTATCTATCTATCTATCTATTTATTTATTTATTTATTTAGGTTTTTTTCGAGACAGGGCTTCTCTGTGTAGCCCTGGCTGTCCTGGAACTCACTTTGTAGACCAGGCTGGCCTCGAACTCAGAATTCTGCCTGCCTCTGCCTCCCAAGTGCTGGGATTAAAGTCGTGCACCACCCCCACCCAGCTTCGGGCCACCATTTTAACCCACTGCAAGCACCAGAAACAGGGGCTGTCCGTGTCTCTATTATTTGCCTTTGTAATCTGTTCCCATGACTGGACACCTTCTTTGGCTTCAATGGGAGAATATGTGCCTGGTCCTGCAGTGACTTGATGTCTCGTTGTGAGTTGGTACCTGGAGGCAAAGGGTTTACTCCTTCTCAGAAAGGAAGGGGAGGATAGAAAATGGGGATGCACCATGTGAGGTTATTAATCAGAGGAGAGGCTGTGACCAGCATGTAAACTCCATGAATACTTTAATGGAAAAAATGAATGATTCACCTGAACTCTTGTTCCCAGGAAGGAAACATTATGTTATTGGTGTTCTTCCAATGGGGTTGCAAACCACTTCAACACTTTCAGTCCTTTCTCTTTGACTCCTCCATTGGGGACAATGTGCTCAGTCCAATAGTTGTCAGCAAGTATCTGCTTCTGTATTTACCAGGATCAAACAGAACCTCTCCAGAGACATCTATATCAGGCTCTTGACAGCAAGCACTTGTTGGCATCCGCCATAGTATCTGGGTTTGGTGTATGTATATGGGATGGATCACCATGTAAAGCCATCTCAGGATGGTCTTTCTTTCCATCTCTGCTTCATGTTTGTCTCCACATTTCCTCCCTTGAGTATTTTGTACCCCCTTCTAAGAAAGATTGGAGTATTCACACTTTGGTCCTCCTTCTTGCCCTTCATGTAGTCTGTAAATTATATATTTTGGGTATTCTGAGCTTTGGGGCTTATCAGTGAATGCATACCATATGTGTTCTTTTGTAAGTGGGTTACCTCACCCAGGATAATATTTTCTAATTCCATCCATTTGCCTGTGAATTTCATGAAGTCATTGCTTTTAATTGCTGAGTAGTACTCCATTGTGTAAATATACACATTTTCTGTATCCTTTCCTCTGTTAAATGATATATGTTAAATGGTTCTTTCCAGCTTCTAGATATTATGAATAAGGCTGCTATGAACATAGGGGAGCATGTGTCCTGGTTGTATGTTGGAGCATCTTTTGGGTATATGCCCAGGAGTGGTACTGGTGCGTTCTCAGGTAGTACTAGTCCAATTTTCTCAGGAATCACCAGGCTGATATCCAGAGACCTTAAACCAGTTTGCAATCCCACCAACAATTGAGGGGTGTTTTTCTTTCACCACATACTTGCCAGCATCTGCTTACATCTTTCACAATAGACACAAATAATACAAAATATCTTGGTGTGACTCTAACTAAGCAAGTAAAAGATCTGTATGACAAGAAATTCAAGTCTCTGAAGAAAGAAATCAAAGATCTCAGGAGATGGAAAGATCTTTCATGCTCATGGATTGGCAGGATTAATATCATAAAAATGCCCATCTTGCTGAAAGCATTCTACAGATTCAATGCAAACCCCATCAATATTCCAACTCAATTCTTCATACAGCTAGAGAGAGCAATTTGCAAATTCATCTGGAATAACAAAAGACCCAGGATAGTGAAAACTATTCTCAACAGTAAAAAAATATATATATATTCTGGTGAAATCACTAAAGCTGAACTACAGAGCAATAGTGATAAAAAAAAAAAAAAAAAAACTACATGGTATTGGTACAGTGACAGGCAGATAGATTAATGGAATGGAATTGAGACCCAGAAATGAACCCACACACCTATGGTAACTTGATCTTTGACAAAGGAGCATAGATCCCTCCATGTGTACACTTTGGTGGGATCTCTTGGGGTACTGGTTGGTTAACGTTGCTGTTTCTCCTATGGGTCTGTAAATTCTTTCAGATCCTTGGGTCCTTTCTCTAGCTCCTGGATTGAGGATTCTGTGCTCAGTCCAATTGTTGGCTTCAAGCATCTACCTCTGTATTTGTCAGGCACTAGCAGAGCCTATCAGAAGACAGCTATATCAGGGTCCTGTCAGCAACCCCTTGCTGGAATTTAGTTGTGCCCAGAAATTGAGTTACCATTGTTTCTGAACTAAGTTTGTGTTGCATTTCCCTGCACACAGCTTCTGTGGAGTCAAGAGATAAAGGTATGGAGGTAAAGTGTGAGTTATCCTGAGGTTTAGTATGAAGGTAGTGGGGGATTTAAACCACGGAGTTGGTATGGTAGCAACCCGATAGTGGGAGCCTAATGACTTGGGTTGAGACATTTTAGCAGCTCCAGGCCAGAGAGTCTACACAAGATAAAAACAGCTTCCCAGTGAGTGGCTGGCCAAGCCCTTCAGAGCAGAGAGTAGCTGGGTGTGCCATGGGAACTTGCTGTTTTTTAAGTATTTCCCAAAACATATACCTTATTTCCCTATTCTCTCTAATACTTTTAACATGTCTAAGTATTTTCCTTTTTTTCTGTATTTTTTTATTTAATCTTCTTTACAGTCCAGTCTTATCACAGCCCCAGTCCACACTCTGACAGTTCTATATCCCATAATACCTACCCTACTATCCATGAGGAGATCATCACCCTGTACATGCACACACACTGCACCAGACCTCCCCACTCTCTGGGGCCACCAGTCTCTTGAGAGTTAGTTGCATCTTCTCTAACTGAGTCCCCACACTACAGTCCTCTGCTGTTTATATATCAGGGGACTCATATCAACTGGTGTATCCTGACTGGATGATGGCTTCCAGTCTGAGAGAACTCCAGGCTCCAGGTTTGTTGAGACTGCTTGTAGAGTTTCTCTCCTCTTCAGTTTCTTATGGCTTTCACTAATTCAGCCACAGGGGTCACCAGCTTCTGTCCATTGGTTGAGTGTAAATATCTGCATCTGATTCTTTCAGCTGCTTGTTGGGTCTTTTGAGGGCAGTCATGATAGGTGCCTTTTTGTGATCATGCCATAGCATCAGTATTAGTGTCAGGCCTTGGGGCAACTCCTTGAGCTGAATCCCCAAATTGGGCCTGTCACTGGAGCTCCTTTTCCTCAAACTCTTCTCCCTTTTTTCCAGCATATCTTTTTGACAGGACCAATTCTGGATCAGAGGTTTTGAATGTGAGATGGCAATCGCTTCCCTCTAATTAATGCCTTTTCTTTCTACTGGACATGGGCTTTACAAGTTCCCTGTCCCAACTTTAGGGCATTTCATCTAAAGTCTTTCCCTTTGAGTCCTGAAATTCTCTCACCTCCCATGTCTCTAGTACATTCTAGAGAGTTCCTCCACCTCCTACCTCCTGAAGTCACCTGTTTCCATTCTTTCTGCTGGCCCTCATGGCTTCAGTACTGTTCCACCCATCCAATAACTCATCATGTTCTCCTCTTCCCTTCCCAGTCCCCTTTTATACCCAGGTCCCTCCTGACTTCCCCCATACTGTGATTGCTTTCCTCTCCCACAAAGACTTTACAACTTATGCATATGCATCACTAAGAGGGGAGCCACTCATCATGTGTGTAGACTCAATGACCCACAGAAGGGAATGCTAGGGTGCTGAGACACAGGTGGGTAAGCATAGAGGCAGGAAGAGGGGGAGAGGATAGGTGGTTTGTGGAGGGTAAACTTGGAAGGGGGATAACATTTGAAATGTAAATAAACAAAATAATCAATAAAAAAAGATTTTCTAGTGTTGTGGAATAATGGCTTCTGAATTAAAAAATAATGAATCTTTGAATTTTCTCAGTGTCTGTCATGTCTCCCCTTCCATTTCTGATTTTGTTTATTGAATCATGTACCTGTGTCTTTTGGTTAGATTGGCTAAGTGTTTGTCTGCCTTGTTAATTTTCACAAAGAACCAACACTTAGTGTCATTGATCCTTTGCATTGTTTCTTTGTTTCTAACTGATTGATTTCAGTCCTTACTTTATTTCCTTCCATCTACTTCTCTTTGGTGTGATTGCTTCTTTTTCTTCCAGAATTTTCAGGTCTCCTTTTAAATTACTGGTTTCACAACTTTGTGTTTTCTATATGTAGGCATTTAGTGGTATGAACTTTCCTGCTAGCATAACTTTTATTGTATTTCATAAAGTTGGGTACTTTGTAGCTTTATTTTCATTTAATTCTAGGAGAGTCTAATGTTTTTAGTATCTTTTCCCAGACCCAGAGATCCTTGAGTAAAGAGTTGTTCAGTTTCCATGAGTGTGTCTAGATTCTTCTGTTTCTGTTTTTCTTGAAGTCCAGCTTTAATTCATGGTGGGCTGTTAAGAAACAAGGCATTATTTTAATTTTCTTTTATCTGTGGAGACTTCCTTTGTAACTGACTATATTTTCAATTTTCGAGAACAATAAAAGTGGTACTGAGAAGAAGAAATATTCTTTTGTGTTTGGGTAAAATACTCTTTTAAAGATTATTTTATTTATTTACATTTCAAATGTTATCCCACTTCCCACCCCTTCATCCACAAGCCCCCCACCACATCCTCCCTGCACTTTTCCTTTAAGAGGGTGGTCCCTCACTAACCCACTCACTGCCATCTCACCACTCTAGCATTCTCCCTGTCTGGGGAATCAATCCTCTACAGGACAAAGTGCCTCTGTTCCCACTGTGTGTAGACAAAGCAGTCCTCTGTCACATATGTAGCAGGGACCACAGACCAGCCCATGAATGCTCTTTGGTTGGTGGTTTAGTCTCTGGGAGTGCTGAGGGCACTCAACATGTTAGTTGATTCTGTTGTTCTTCCTATGGTGTTGCAATACTCTTCTGTTCCTTCAATTCTTCCCCTAATTCTTTCATAGAGCTTAGTCCAATGGGTAGCTGTAATTATCTGCATCTGTCTCAGTCAGTTGCTCCTAAAGCCTCTCAGAGGACAGCCATATGAAACTCCTGTCTGCAAGCACAATGTGGCATCAGCAATAGCTTCAAAGTTTGGTGCCTGTGCAAGGAATGTATCCCAAGTTGAGTAGATCACTGGCTGGCCTTTCCTTCCGTCTATACTACATGTTTGTCCCTGCATTCCCATAAGACAGGAAGAACTCTAGGTCAAAATTTTTTTAAAGTGGGTGGGTGGCACCATCTTCCAACTAGGGGCCATGTCTCTCTACTGGTGGTGTTTCCATCTCCTCACTATTTAGAATTTCTTCTAAGGCCATACCCATTAGTTCCTAGGAAACTTATATCCCTGGTGTATGGGATGGTAAACATCGGAACAAAAGGAATTTAAATTTAATTTGGTATCTTTGTGTTAAAGGAATTTAAAACTTAAATAATATGAACATTTAATTGGATTTGGTATATAGGTACAGAATAATTTGAAACAGTATATATTTTCTCAATGATTTATTTATACATATTATATACCAATCCAAATCTCTTCCTCTCTCCCATGCCCTGAAAAGAAACCATGATGGAGTATCCATTCTTATAGTTAACAAAATAGACTTTCAAAAATTTAATCAAAAGAGGCAGAGAAAGGCATTTTATATTCATCAAAGGGAAATCTAACAAGATTGTATCTCAATTCTGAACATCTATGTCCCAAATGCAATGGTTCCCACATTTATAATAGGAACATGATAAAGCTTATATTGCACATTGAGCAGCACACATAAATAGTGTGTGTTGGGTGGGGTGGGGAACTTCAATACTCCACACTCTTCAATTGACAGGTAATCCAGAAAAAATAATCCGAGAAATAATGAAACTAAAAAACATTATGAGTTTTGGACCTAACACACATCTACTGAATGTTTCACCCATTTCTTTTTTTCTTTCTTTTTTTTTTTTATTAGAGAGTTTCTTCATTTACATTTCAAGTGTTATCCAAAAGTCCCCTATATCCTCCCCCCCACCCTGATCCCCTACCCTCCCTCTCCTGCTACTTGGTCCTGGCATTCCCCTGTACTGGGGCCTATAAACATTGCTAGACCAAGGGCCTTTCTTCCCGAATAAAGGCCAACTAGGCCATCTTCTAATACATATACAGCTAGAGACATGAGCTCTGGGGGGTTCTGATTAGTTCATATTGTTGTTCCATCTATAGGGTTGCAGACCCCTACAACTCTTGGGTACTCTCTCTAGCTCCTACATTGGGGACCCTATAGATGATTGTGAGCATCCACTTCTGCGTTTGTCAAGAACTGTCAAAGCTTCCCAGGAGACAGCTATATCAGGGTCCTTTCAGCAATGTCCTGTTGGTGTATACAGTATTGTCTGCGTTTGGTGGCTGATTATGTGATGGACCACCCGGGTGGGGCACTCTCTGGATGGCCCATCCTTTCATTTTAGCTCCAAACTTTGTCTCCGCACATCCTTCCATGCATATTTTAATCCCTATTCTAGGAAGGAGTGAAGTATCCACATGTTGGTCTTTCTTGATTTTCTTATGGTTTGGAACTTGTATCTTGGGTATTCTAGATTTCTGGGCTAATATCCACTTAGGAAAACACATCCAAACAGGTGACAGAATTGAAGAAAACCATGCAAGATGTTTCACCCATTTCTTTAAGTGCTTTTCAACATTCAAGACACCTCAGTTGAGACTTCTCTGTTCATCTCTGTAGCCCATTTTTTAATTGGGTTATTTGGTTTTCTGGGGGCTAACTTCTTGAGCATTTTGTATATTTTGGATATTAGCCTTGTGTCAGATGGAGAGTTAGTAACAAACTTTTCTCAATCTGTATGTTGCTGTTTTGTCTTACTGAGAGTCCTTTGCTTTACAAAAGATTTTCAGTCACATTCGCCTTATAGCCTGAGCCACTGATGATCTGTTAAGGAAAATTTTCCTCTGTGCCAATGTGTTTGATGCTCATTCCCACCTTCTCCTCTGTTATAATCAGTGTATCTGGTTTTATGTGGAGGCCCTTGATCCAATTGGACTGGACCTTTGTACAAGGTGACAAACACCTATCAATTTGCATTATTTTACATGCAGACTGCCATTTAGACCAAAACAATTTATTGAAGATGCTCTCTTTTTTTCCATTGTAAGTTTTTTGCTTCTTTGTCAAAGATCAAGTTTCCTTAGGTGTGTGGGTTTATTTATGGGTCTTCAATTGTATTCCATTGATCAATCTGTATCTCAATCAATACTGTGCAGTTTTTATCACTGTTGTTCTGTAGTACTGAGGTCAGGGATGTTGATTATTCCAGAAGTTCTTTTATTTTTGAGAGTTGGATTTGCTATTCCATTTTATAAATTCTATATGAAGTTGAGAATTACTCTTCCCATCTCTGTGAAGAATTGAGTTGGCATTTTAATGAGGATTGCATTGAATCTGTCTGTAGATTGCTTTTGTTAAGATGGCTATTATGCACTTAAAAATATTCAACAACCTTAGTCATCAGGGAAATGCAAATACAAACGATACTGAGATTCCTCTGTGCACAAATCTGAATGCCTAAGACTAAAATCCCAAGCAACAGCAGGTGTTGTAGAGCATGTGGAGAGAGAGGAACACTCCTGCATTACTGGTGGGTTTGCGAACTGGTACAATCATTCTAGAAATCAATCTGGATGTTCTTCGTAAAATTTGATCCACCTGAACCCAGCTATACCATTCTTGGGCATATACCCAAAAGTTGCTTCACTGTATCACAAGGACACACACTCCACTATGTTCATAGAAGTCTTATTTGTAATAGGCAGAAGCTGAAAACAACACAGATGTCCCTCAACTGAAGAATGAATACAGAAAGTGTGGTTCTTTTACACAATGTAATACCCATAATACACCACACATATCCTAAAATTTTAAAGAAGGAAAGCCCAAGGGAGGATGTTTCAATCCCACTTAGAAGTGGGAATAAAACAATGACAGACTACAGAGAAAGTGAGAAACCTGGGTGTGAGAGGGAAAGTTGATGGGAAAAGGGGGGCAAAATCAGGTATAGAGGAGACACAAAAGAAGCCCAGAGGACCAAGAGAATGAATGGAAACTTTCATCTCAAGGGATTTGGGGGGCATACTCTAGAAAGTCCCAGAGATTTGGGATGTTAGAGACTCCCAGAATTCCTTGAGGTTGACCTTAGCCTTAATGACCAATGTGGGTTGATGAAACCTAAAGAGATCAGCTCCAGTAGTTGGAAAGGGTCCCCATGGGAAGTATGGGGACACCAGTCAACATGCAAAATTTTGGGCCCAGAAATGTTTCTGTCTAAAAGAAATGCAGGGACAAGAATGAAACAGACATTGAAGGAATGGCACATTAATAACCTGCCCAATTTGGGATCCATCTCAACAGCAGGCACCAATAGCTGACCCTATTATTGATACTATGTTGTTCTTACAGCCAGAAGCCTAGCATGACTGTCCTATGGGAGGAACTACTACAGTGGACTAATACTCATGAAGATATATGCATCCAACAACAGGACTAAGGTAAGGTCCCATATGGAAGAGTTAGGGGAAGGATTGAAGGATCTAAAGGCCATGGCAAAGCCAAAGAAAAGCCAACATTGTCAACTAATGTGGTCCTTGGTGTGCTCATAGAGGCTAAGCCATGAATCGAAGAGCATACATGGGCTGGCCTAAGTCCCCAAGCAGATATGTAGCAGAGTACTACCCTTTCTGTCTTCAGTGGGAGAGAATGGGCTAAATCCTGTAGAGATTTGATATCCTAGGAAGGGGGATCCCTGGAGGCAGAGGATACCTTTTCTGAGGTGACAGGAATTGGGATGAGTTGAAGATCTCTGTGATTAATGAATTGGAGGGTCAACATTTGGCATGTAAATAAATAAAACATAATGAAAAATAATTTTCTATAATAGAGGTAGAAAACACTATTTTGAATATGATGATTCTCAATAAATACTATAACACTGTGAATCTTTGGTAGTTATATCTTACAGTAATTAATAAAACTGACAGATAATGATCCATAAGAAAACTCATATATTGAATTAGAATATTGAAAGTGATATTTTCTCAGTTCTTTCTCCAAAACCTTCTAACCAAGCCTCCTTGGTATCTTATCATTTGAGCCTCTTATTAGATAACCTTTCTAGGCTCTTCTCTGTAAACACAGCATAGCAACAGTAACAGTGTCAGGTTTTGGAGTCTACCCTTGAGATGGATCCCAATTGTGGCAGGTCACTGGTTCACCTGTCCCTCAGACTATTACCTATTTGTGTCCCTGCAGTTCTTTTAGACAGGAACAATTTTGGGTCAGAGTTTTTGACAATGGGATGGCAACACCATCCCCCACCCTTGATGCAATGCCATTCTAATGTAGGTTGACTCTACATGTTCCCTCTTACCACTGTTGGACATTTCATCTAATGACACTGTATATTGATTTTATTTTGATTTGGAATGGGTCTTGAATTCCTGATCTCTCCAATACTTTTAACTTAAAGGGGTATTGTATTTTGACAAATACAATTTCAGCATCTAAGAGGATTTTCAAAGTTTTGTGTTTAAGTAGAATGTTATATAAATACCTGTTAGGATTATTTGATTTTTAATGTCAATTAGCTCCAGCATTGCTCGGTTTAATTTGTCTGCATAAGCTATCTATTAATGTGAGGTGTGGAAGTATCTCATTATCCTTGTGTGGTTCAGTGTGTTATTTAAGCTATAGATGTGTTTCTAATACAAAAGTGAGTGTCCCTGTATTTAATGAACAGATGTTAAAACTGAACTTTCAGATTTTTCATCTTTGTGAATTTTTCCTCTCATAAAAGTGTAGTGTCATTGCTCATATCTTCTGACTAAATTTTGTAAGTCTGTTTTGTTACATAACATTTGATTCATAGGATCATTTGCATGGAATATTTTTTTTAATTCTTTAATCTGAGGTAACATCACTTCTTGATATTGAAATGTGTTTGTTGTATACAGTAAAGGATGGATCCTGACTTCACATCCAACCCATTAATCTGTGTCATTTAAAAATAGAAATGAGGCCATTGTTATTGAAAGATATCAATGCCCAGTTCCCATAATTTCTATTATGGTCTTGTTGTTGATGGTGGCATTGCTGTGCCTTTTGTGTGTGTGTGTGTGTGTGTGTGTGTGTGTGTGTGTGTGTGTGTGTGTGTTTTCTCTTGGTTTTGCTTGTGTGAGGTTATTTATTTGCTGTAATTTTTGATGTGTGTTGTTAACCCCTTTATCATAGCTTTTTCTCCAGTATCTTCGGTGGAGCTAAATTTCTAGATACATATTGTTGAAATTTGAATTTATTGTGCAATATTTTAATCTCTTCCTGCAGGATGTACGGGGAGCCTTACTATGGGGGCCTTTCCTAGAAGAGTGTTAGAGTTGTTTCTATCAGCATGGATTCAGTGGAGATAAGGAGTCATCGAGGGAAGGGAGTGAATCAGGTAATGATCAAGTGAATTTAGCAGCTCTGTGTCACTCGCAATCAGGCAAAATCTGTGGCCATAAATAACTAGGAAACAGGAGCTTCTTTATTATACAAGAATCACAAAATAAAAAATTCTAATAATTATCCAAGTGGTAGAATTTCAGTGTTAAATTTTTCATTATATGGCCATGGTTACAGTTTGAGTTACACTGAGAACATACAAACAGAATAGATTATGTTCTCATTATCCCTACATCTCCAACTTAGGTAATCTAAGCAATGTCTTCAGTAAAGCAAACACATTCAGTATTTGACAGCCTACTTGTATGATAGCAATATTTACAGTTTTAAGGCCCTCCAGAAAAACATACGAACAAGTTTTTTTTTTTTTTTTTTTTTTTTAAGATTTTATTTATTGTTATATGTAAGTACGCTATAGCTGACTTCAGACACACCAGAGGAGGGCGTCAGATCTGGTTACGGGTGGTTATAAGCCACCATGTGGTTGCTGGGATTTGAACTCATCACTTTCGGAAGAGCAGTCGGGTGCTCTAACCCGCTGAGCCATCTCACCAGCCCCGAACAAGTTTTTTTTAATGAGTAGCAAATAGTAGTACCTATCTTACTATATGTCTCCTCATCTAAGTTTTGAAAGCAGAAAAAGTATATTTTACTCAATCTATCTTATTTAAGGATTTTCTTCCTCCAGGGATGTACTCTCTATGACTATCTTTAACCTACATTTTCAGAGATCTCTGAGCTATAATAAAAAGAAACCTTAAATCTGTATCCTATTCACCTAGACAGTCAGAGGTTTTTCACTTGTCTCCTTTACCCTACACCAATTCTTGTCTTAGAATTTGCCCATGACAGATACTTAACGAAGATTCAGATAGAAATGGCCTCACCTATGTATGTGCTAGTCTGTCCTTAATGAACTCAAAGTTTCACAATAGAATTGGGATATACTTACTGAATAGACTCACCTTATAGGATTCACAAGTATAATTATTGTAAATAAATTACTATTATAAGAATAAGAAACTTTATCAGGACAAAAAGAATAAAGTGTAGGCATAATG
>CACVCL010030592.1:0-46037 GCA_902729485.2 Mus minutoides
GACCCGCACTGACCTGCCACATGACCCCCACTGACCTGTCACATGACCCCCACTGACCTGTCACATGAGCCCCACTGACCTGTCACATGAGCCCCACTGACCTGTCACATGAGCCCCCCTGATCTGTCACATAACCCCCCCTGACCTGTCACATGAGCCCCACTGACCTGCCACATGATCCCCACTGACTGCCACATGACCCTCACTGTCCTCTCATGAAGCAGAAAACAGATTCTCTTTCCAGATGCTTATCTCAGTAGCTGGTGTTTCCTTCATATCTGTGAAGATATGTTACGTCATGTGTCAGTTTCTTCAAAGCCTTACTCACTGGGTCCAGTGTAGGGCTCTGCATGGGTCTCATTTAGTCTCCCCACCACTTTGATGTCCTTGAGACTGGGGATTTGCTTTCTTTTGCTTTTAGTCCAGAGGAATACGGGGCTTGGTAACTGGTGATTTCTCAGGAAAGATTTCAAAGAATAAAGTGGCCCCAGAAAATAGGTTAATTACATCATCTATTTGACTTAATCTGATGGATTTTTAATAATGATTAATGTTCTAGTTAGCTAGTCAATATCAATGGTTAA
This sequence comes from Mus minutoides, assembly GCA_902729485.2. Taxonomy (NCBI): domain Eukaryota; kingdom Metazoa; phylum Chordata; class Mammalia; order Rodentia; family Muridae; genus Mus; species Mus minutoides. The sequence goes on from CACVCL010030592.1 coordinate 585, forward strand.
ATACCCATTAGGCCACTCTGTTCTTGTATAATAGTTTGCTAGAAATAACATAATCAAATTGATCTCCCGCATAGGAATATTGTTAATCTTGAGGCAGAATGTGGCATCAGATATTCATGGTTCTGCTTCTATTTACCCTTAAAGCAATGATACGACGCTAAACCCTTTAATTCAGTGTAGATAAAACTTATTAAAGTTTCAAAGGAGCTTCGAGCTCAAGCCCACATTAGTTATGAAAGGATTCAAATGGCCCCAGAGGGCTATGCTAATTACAGGACTGTGCTCTAGAGAATATTTCCCCTGGCCACACTTTGAGGTGAACTAAGCAAGACCTTTATAAACATGTGGTTTAATTCTCAGAACTGTCCTCTGATGTATGTATTGTTAGCCTCAAGGAGGCTCACTGTAACACATAGCCAGCCCACTAATTGAAATTTAAACTGACTATATGATGAACAGATTTTAAGTTTTCTTTCTTAATTGTAAGATGTTTCTTGTGCTTAACAGCTGAGGTGTCTGTGGGGTTTGTTGGTTCTTTTCTTTAGCAAGGCTCTGAAAGAAGCAGGCAGGCTGCTGAGTTACATTAATTGAATGTACCCAAGCTTTAGAGAGCTTACGGTGTAATGGAAGAGTAGGGTGACAGATAGACATTCAGGCATCTTGTCATTCATTGCTCCACCCCGAATCTGGTGAAATTCTTTCTATAAAATATTATTTATACGTGCTTCTAAAATACCCTTAAACTTGTCAAGGGCCTGGGTATTTATTTCTGGTCTTCCTCACATGTTTCGGAAGTCCTAACAGAATGGCTGTTTATGCTTATTTCTTTTACTGCTCCCCAGTACCTGGCCTTGAACGTGGGGCTGTCTTCTCTTTCAGCTCCTTGACAGCAGCGGCAGTTTCACCCTGGAACTGGAGGAGGATGAGATATTTACACTCACCACTTTGACCACAGGTCACAAAGGCAGCTACCCTCCCTCTCCCAACTCGAAGCCCTTCCCAAACAACTATAAAGATGATTTCAATGTTGGTAAGCAGTTTTAACCAGGCGTGACCTGTCATCCACCTCCTGCAGAGGTAGGGCAGAGTTTCTTCTTGTCAGACTGGATGAACAGTAGCCCTTGGAGCGGCAGCTTCAGCCTTCCTGGTGTTGTAATGCTTTAATCCAGTTCCTCATGCTGTGGTGACCCCCAGCCACAACATTATTTTCATTGCTACCTCATAACTGTAATTTTGCTACTGCTGTGAATTATAATATAAATACCTGATATATAGGATGTCCAGTGTGCAACCCCTGTGAAAGGTTTGTTTGAAACCCCAAAGGGGTCTCGACCCACAGGTTGAGAAGCACTGCTTCAGCTGAAAGTTATAATTCTAAGTTGTTCTGGATGAAACTTACAGTGTATAGCTAGGTACTGCCGTCCTGGCTGCGGCTAGTATCTTTCTTTCATGTGGAGGTTAAACCACCTTATGTATCTTAGTAGGAGGAACTTGAGTGCCTAACACAGTTATGCTGTAGTGAGGGGCTCCAACTCATTGTTTACTGGGGGTTATAGTCTAGCTGTCAGGTCTTTAGGGGGGATCTGCTGTAAAGTGATTAGAAGAGCCTTGGTGGGTGGGTAACTAGGGGAAACCATATGAACACAGAAGGCATGCGAATTGTACTTGCATCTCAGAGGACCCAGGTTTCAAAGATGAGTCGGGCAGCTCTGTTCTTGCTGGGTCCTCAGGGTTGACAACTGTAGAAAAGCAGCAGGGAGGGTATTAGCATTGCCAGTGAGATGTACCTGTCCCCCAGTGCAGGGGCCAGCCCTGCTTGTTCCACCCAACAAGGGGACTCTGCCACCCACTGCTGGGTCCCACATTCCATGGCAGGATATGAGCTTTCAGCTGATTGGCTTAGAAAGGCCTTTGTCTCTAGTACAGGCATCTGGTGAATTATTTGGATATATTTCCAAATACATCACACACACACACACACACACACACACACACACACCCCTAAACTTTGTTTCTAAGTATTATGTTTCAAAAATTAGTCAGGTATTTCACAATGTATCACAGATATCAGAAAGGAGAGATCTGGTAAGCGATTGCTGATCAGCCGCCGAGATGCTAAGTGCAGGACTTTTTTGTGTTCTGAACAGAGTACCCATTTTTTAGTGAAGCTCCAAATTTTGCTGATCAGACTGGCGTGTTTGAGTACTACATGAATAACGAAGACCCTGAGCACCGCTTCACACTGCGCCAAGTTGTCAACCAACGACCCATTACCTGGGCAGCAGATGCTTCCAGCACAATCAGTATTATAGGCGATTACCACTGGTGTGTGAGTGATGCCCTCAGCGTATACGCTTGTGATTTGGGGTACATTCTGAGTGAAGGGGTTCCAATAGGCCTTCTCCTGTCAAGAACCTGGTGGGTCAGAATTATGTGACCTCAAATGATCAAATTAGCTTCCATGTCCTCCCTTTAGATTATGCCAGTTTGAGAATAATTGCGGTCAGAGAAATCTAACTTTAATGGGAAAATTGAGGATTTCTGGACCTGATTATAGGTTAATGCTTATTTGCAGGCCTTGTGATTTGAATGCTTTTAGTTTTACCAGACTTGATTTGTTAAGCTGGTGTTGCCACCTGCTGGACGTACAGTAGAATTACACTGCCTTAGCTAGTGTGGGGTGCCTGACAAATACAGAGGTGGATACTTGCAGCCAACCATTGGACTGAGCACAGGGTTCCTGATGGGGGAGTTAGAGAAAGGACTCAAGGAGCTGAAGGAGTTTGCAGCCCCAAAGGAGGAACAACAATATCAACCAACCAGTGCCCCCAGAACTCCCAGGGTCTAAACCGCCAACCAAAGAGTACACATGGTGGGACTCATGGCTCCAGCTGCATATGTAGCAGAGGATGGCCTAGTCAGTCATCAATGGGAGGAGAGGCCATTGGTCCTGTGAAGGTTCTATGCCCCAGTATAGGGGAATGCCAAGACCAGGAATGGGAGTGGGTGGGTTGGTGAGCAGGGGGTAGGGGAAGGGGATAGGGGGTTTTTGGAGGGTAATCCAGGAAAGGGAATAACATTTGAAATGTAAATAAAGAAAATACCTAATAAAAAAAGGAAAAACATAAATTTAAAGATGGATGCCAAAAAAAAAAAAAGAAAGAAAAGAAAGGAAAAGCTAGGGAAACATTGTCCAAATGGTCTGCCATATGCAATATTGCTCATGTGTAAAAGGCTATAGTTATAAAGGAGTCTGAAGGTCTACCCCAACATCAAACTGAGGATGCCAAGTGGACCTTTTCCATAGTAGGATGATGGATTTACACGCCCGGAGAACTATGGTTGCTTTGAATGAGCGACATGAGACAATGAACACACTTTGCATTGTTAGCAGGAATGTAAGTGCACAGAGATGGTGGCTGCTACAGTTTGTATTTGAAATGTCCCCTACAAGGTGCTTCGTCTGTTTATGGAAGTTTTGGAACGTTTGGAAAGTGATGTATTGCTGAGTGGGTGGCCTCTGTATTGGGTTATAGCCTGTTTCCCCTCTTTGCCCATGTGAGAAGCCACTGCCACCAGGGAGTCTCTCCACCAAGGCTTTCCTATATCAATGGGCTGAAATCTGTCTGAAACTTTCTGCCAAACTACAATTTTTCTCCTTTAAAAAAAATAGACCAGCTTTACTTTATTTTTTTATTGCTTTTATTTTTTTACAGTCCAGTTGTTAATCTCCTCCCTGTCCACCCTCCCACAGTTCCTCACCCCATTCCTCTTTATGCTCCTTATCTCCAAGAAAACATTTTCTCCTCCCTCCCCCTCCCCCAGGCTCCCCCCTTCCTGGGACCTCAAGTCTCTTGAGGGTTAGGCACATCTTCTCTCACTGAGTCCATACCCTGCAGTCCTCTGCTGTATATGTGTTGGGAGCCTCATATCAGCTCCTGTATGCTGCCTTTTGGTGGCTCAGTGTCTGAGAGATCCTAGGGGTCTGGGTTAGGTGAGACTGCTGGTCTTCCTATGGGGTCACCCTCCTCCTTAGCTTCTTCCAGCCTTTCCCTAATTCAACAACAGGGGTCTCTGACTTCAGTCCATTGGTTGGGTGTTAAGTATTTGCTTCTGTCTCAATCAGCTGCTTGTCAGGCCTCTTGGAGGGCTGCCATGCTAGGCTCCTGTCTGTGAGCACACCATAGCATCAGTAATAGCGTCAGGCCTTGGAGCCTCCCCTTGAGATGGATCCCAAGTTGGGCCTGTCACTGGACCTCCTTACCCTCAGTCTCTTCTCCATTTTTGTCCCTGTAGTTCTTTTAGACAGGAACAATTCTGGGTCAGAGTTTCTGAGTGTGGGACAGCAACCCCATCCCTCTACTTGATGCCCTGTCTTTTTACTGACTGTGGACTCTACAAGGTCCCTCTCCCAAAAGCATGCAAGTATTTCCAGCATGCTTTTTTGCTCAGGGCACCCAGAAACTCCCCTGCACTAACACCTTTTTGCCTAATTTCCATGTGATTTGGTGTTTTGGTTTTATCCTGTTTTATGTTTGAATGTTATATCTTCTATTCCGGCAGCGACATTTGTTCAGAGAGCCACAGAGACGCCATGCCTGCGACTGTGGGCTGGTGAGGGAAGTGCTCAAGGGCTCGTGTAAAACTTTCACAACCCCTGATGGCAGATGCATCATGCTCAACTTGTAGATTGAGAAAGGGGGTTTCTGCAATAAGATAACACCCAAAATTCTATTTTATGTAGGTGGCAGAGCCGGGGGACCTGGCCTCTCTGGTTCTGTGATCTGTGCCAGAAGCCTTGCTTTGATTGGCCAGCATTCTTCCTCAGAGCTAGACAGGAAAGATCAGGGCTGCTTTATAAGGCAGTCAGACCTCAGCACTGCTGTGCTTCAGAACCCTGCCTCAACCCTAGATCTTGATGAGAACCAGTATGGTAATTTGAGCAGGAAGGACGGGCTTTGCTGAAGAGATAACATAAAGAGATTTCTGTCTCTTTGTAAGCTTTGGTTGTGATCTGAAGATCTTCACAAAATAACCTCTTCTTGTTCACAGCTTAATTCTCTATTACATGTGTGTGTTCTTTCTCTCCCTTTCTCCTTCCCTCCCTTCTCCTCCCCCCCTCCTATATGTGATAAGGTTCAGCTGTACACAATTCTCTTAAGAAACTTTGAGGAATGTAAAGGAGACATAAAGATACATTATCCCCCTGCCTCATGTCCAAAACAGATGTCTTGGTATCCTAGTCTTACTTTAGATAAATTGTAGGATTTGTTTAGGATTTGCTCTCTGAACAAATCTCGCTGCCAGAATAGAGGATATAACATTCAAATATAAAACAGGATAAAACCAAAACACCAAATCACATGGAAATTAGGCAAAAAGGGTGTTAGTGCAGGGGAGTTTCTGGGTGCCCTGAGCAGAAAAGCATGCTGGAAATACCCAACAGTGTGCCTTCCCTATTTGCGGTTACATGCTGAGTATGAAGTGGTTGCTTACAGGGATGATAGTTTATAGAGTGTTAGTATTGTCTCAGAAGGAAAGTGCTGTATCCGGGAACATCTTTAAGTGGAAATCAGCCGGGAGGAGGGCTTATTGTAAAGGCTCTGATGGTTCCTGCGTGGCAGAACATTCCTGTGGACCAGTGAACCCATGCACACTGCTTTACTGCATCTGGAAAGGTATCAGGCAGACAGCCTATGTAGTGTAAAACACTTCTCAAAATGAGATTTGTGGACCAGCATCCTCAGATCATCTAGGAAGTTGAGATATGAATATTCAAGGCCCATCCCAGACTTAGACTGGGAGACGCGCCATCAGGCTGGGTTACCGAGCGTCCCATTAGATTCCAGAGGTCTTACTGCAGAATCAGTACAAAATACTATCTTCACATGTTTTGAATTTATTTTTTATGAATATGGGTGTTTTTCCCTCATGTATGTCTGTGTGCCATGTGTGTGCAGACCTGGCAGAGTCCGTACAAGGCAGCAGATCTCCTTAAACTGGAGTTTTAGGCAGTCGTAAGGGTCCTTGAGTGCTGGGAATCAAACCAGTGTCGTCTGGAAAGGCAGTCAGTGCCCTTAACTGCGGAGTCTTAGCTGCAGCCCCCAAACTGACTGTCATGTTAGTGTCAGAATTTAGTTAGATCTTTATTCAGGCATATTTAAATCTTGATAGGTATAAATTATACTCTAGTCTCAAAGTAGCTTGAGTTCTGCAAATATCTCTTCATGGGCTGCATTTTCCCCACTGGTGGAAATGTAAGTAAACCTTTCGGTTCACAGTCACTGTAAACCACCTTCATGCAGTGTAGAGATGTATCCTTTCAATGTCACACTTACGGAATGACTAAATGTTTTAGTATATCTAGACAAGAAACATGCTGTTAACCGTACTTAAAGCTCATAAATATTGTCCAGTGACCCACTAAAAGAATCAACAAAGTTGATTAATTTAAGCATGTCCCACTTAAAACAGTCATCAGTGAGCATTCTTGAAGCGCATCCTTGCTACAGGCTTAGGACATAGCACGTCAGTCACTCAACTGAAGATTATAGGCTTTGCCATGCCGGTGCTGGGTCACAGCATAGCTGACGAGGGTGATGTAACTGCCGCTTTCATTCTGCAGGACCAACATGACTGTACAGTGTGATGTTTACATAGAGACCCCCCAGAGTGGCAGTGTATTCATTGCTGGACGAGTGAATAAAGGTGGTATCTTGATTAGAAGTGCTACAGGAGTGTTCTTCTGGATTTTTGCAAATGGCTCTTACAGAGTCACAGCCGACCTGGGTAAATGACGTGTTTTCGCGGGGTGGGTCATAACTTACTTCTGGGATGAATTTCCACATGTGCTGGCAAGTACTAAGGAATTCAGAACCACAGCGATTTGATCTGTAAGGAAAAGGGCAGCTCAGTAAATGAGAAAATAGCAGTAGGAAGGCCTTTAGGGCATTCGGGGCGCGCGGTGATGTGAGGGGAAGGTTTGTGAAGAAAGCGGTGAAGGACGACGGAGAAGAGCACTCTGAGGAGACACTCAAGACTGAAACGTTGGTGCTCATAGAAGTCAAAACAAGTGGAGCCTCTTCAAATGGAGAGCTCCTCTTCCCTAATATAAGTGATACTCGGGCAGAGTTTGCCTTTCCTCACGGCCACGTCGCAGTAGCACTGGCCTATGCAGAGCAGCTCCCAGGGCAGGGTTGACCCTGAATTACACCTAGCTCACACAGCTGGGGTGACGAAGCCCCTGTGGTGGTAACTTCTTGATTCTCAGCCTCCTGACTTACTCCTGTATCAGTCAACCCCCCTCCCCTGCAAACCAATCTGTTCTATAGTGTTCTGCTCTTTGCCCCAGCTCTGTAAGTGAAGGATTAAAGAGGTAACAGGTGGTAAGGACCACTGCCCATCCAGGATGTACCTCACTGAGGTTTTGATCCAAAGCAGAGCCAGAGACATGAACTGATTTTCCCTGAATCCCTAAAAACTAGTTAGTGGTGGAATAACAACCAAGGATTTCAATCTGCATCTCAGACCCCATTGTTGTAGTTTTAAATCACCTGCTTGGTGTCTGCTCCAAGGTTCCTTCCAGCATCCAAATGTCATATGTGCAAAATTAGCTTATTCTCCTGTCTATTATAAATCAATGCTGTTCATGTGAGCACATCTACTCACTGGCAGTCTTTTGCAGTCTTAGGCTGTTCCAACCAGATATAAGTTACCCATGGGCTTAGATGGTAATATATCAGACTATAGTTAGTTTTAAGGTTTATCTCATTCATTCTGCTCTGAGTGTATATATATATATATATATATATATATATATATATATATATATATATGTGTGTGTGTGTGTGTGTGTGTGTGTGTGTGTGTGTGTGTGTTCTGTGGTGTAGAATAGAATCTTAATACATGCATGTGTAGTGTGTAGCTGAACAAGGGATTTTCCTTTTAAGTCAGTTGTAGATCTGGGAAAGAAGGAACACTGCTTCATTAACTATGTATAGGTGCAATTTACAAACCTGCCTGTGTTGTATGATCCTACATAGGATTTAGGTCTTAAAAGTAAGCCAGTTGAGATATTAATTTTGTGTTACAGGTGGATGGATAACATATGCTTCAGGACATGCAGACATTACAGCTAAACGATGGTACACACTCACCTTAGGCATTAAGGTGGGTATTGCTGACAAGACAGAACAGAGATAAAATGTTTGTGTAACTTTCTAGAATTTTCTGTTATAAAACAAATGGAAGGATGTGACAAATGGTGAAGTAGGGAGACTGCTATGGAGTCTCCAGACATCATCCATAGCATGGAGGGGCATGTCAGTGACTCTCATGGCAATCAGGAGTTCACGTTTTTAGACCAGTGTTTCCTTTTTAACTTTGTTTTTGCCTTTTAAATTGAAGAGTAATCAGTCAAGTCAACAAGTGAATTGTGGTTCTCAGTGTTCTTGAATCAAGAATCACTAAAGGTTGGCTTAATATTATGTGTGTTAACTGGAATGATAGCAGGGGTGGGATCTCTCCTCGTTCCTAAGATTTGTCTAGCCAAAATTTCTTGGTCCTGATGATGGTTCTAGGTAGATAAGAGAGAAACATTAAAAGGTCTGTTCCTAGGTCCATTTCTGCCACTAACTGATTTTTGAGACTGGGCAAATCAGTTAACTTCTGCCACTCTATGATGTAGCTTCAAGATCAGCCACGCTGTATGAGGAATTGATACGCAGGGCTGGGGAAACATTTCACTTGAAGAAGCCGGACTGGAGTTAGATGGGCTTTGTGGTCCATATGGTCTGTGCTGCACCTCTTCAGCTCTGCTGTTAGCTCGAGAGAGCCATGGAAGACGAGATAAAAGATCAGCGTGCCTGCATTCCAGTGAAAGTGCACTACAGAAGTAGGTGCTTGGCCCTGAGGCCACCGTTTGCCTGAGCTTTGTTCCAAATCGGTAACTTGGATGTGAGTGCACACATCATTATGTAGAAGTTTAGGGTCCTGTGATAAAATAGCCCCATGCTCTGGCTTTCTTTTTTTTTTTTTCCAACTTTTATTAGATATTTTCTTCATTTACATTTCAAGTGTTATCCAGAAAGTTCCCTATACCCTCCCCTCTCCCGGCCCTGCTCCCCTACCCACCCGCTCCCACATCTTGGCCCTGGCGTTCCCCTGTACTGGGGCATATAAGTTAGAGAAGTGAGTGATGCTTGAGTGTGATGTAAATGAGGCAGAGAGCAAGCTGGGTATAAAAGGCTGCTGGTCTGGCCTTGTGAAAGGAGCATCTGGGGCTCCAAGCTTCCTGGAGCCTGGGGAGGGGGCCCAGGAGGCAGTGTGGCCCTATGGGACAAACTGTGTTTAGTGTGTGTGTGTGTGTGTGTGTGTGTGTGTGTGTGTGTCTCCATTGATGACCTGGTGCTGGCAGTTACTGCCCTAGAAGTGCAAAGGATGTGCTGTGAGACAGAGCCAACTGTCCAGGTGTGTAGTCAGAGGCATTGGCTTCACGCTGGGCTTCAGGTGACTTGCATTCAGTTCCTGGCTCCTCTGGGAAATCTTTGACAGAGAATTTTAATCAGCCCAGGCCTCAGTGTCTTCATCTTTCTAAAATTAAAGAGCATTGCATTATCATTTTGAGACTGTGTTAGGTTTTGGCCTGATGGTTTGACTCTCTAGGTCTTTATCTTTTGAAAGTAGCCTGTTTTATATGGCTAGCTGTATACGTGGTGTACTTTTGAGTGTATGCTCATAATGTACTACAGCAGTGGTAATAAAGGTTGAAATTTACAATTTACTGTGTGCCAGATAGTGAGGGCCATGTAATGGCCGCTTTCTGAGAAAGGCATACTTGATTTCTTTCCATCATTATGAGTAAATCACACTTCATATACACGTCCCTCTTCCTTCCACTTTGCCCCATTGTTCTGTTTAACCCGTGGGTGGCTACTGCTCCTCTGAGGGCAGGCATTACATACGACTCTGTAGTAATATGCTCCTCATGGGGGGGAAAAAGAGTAAAATCAAGGCTAATTCCTCTTCTGTCTGAGTGCATAGTCCTTAATTAGACCTTACACACATAGCAGTTTGCAGCAGGCATTTGGGCTCCAGCAAACTCTGGAGGAATCCCTCCTCCACGTAGTCAATGTACCAGTGTGTGCAACTGCTGAGTTATTTTAATGGACTTTTGTCTGAAGCTTCATAATACTATAAAATATTATGGGCTTATTATTTTGTTTTGATTTTGGGTAGAACATGAGGAAATACTGAGATCTCGTGCATTTGGACAACTGTTTAAACAGAGGTACTTCTTTCAGAAAAAAAATTGATGAAAAATTGTTTCGGGCTTTTGCTGAATCACATGCAATTACATTTTACAGTTCCAGGCCTCGGATGAGGGAGACAAGACATTTGTTCTACTCTGTAGCTGAGGCAGATTCTTAAATAGACTTCAGAGCATTATTTCCATTTTCAAGGACACATTTCTTTCTCCCGCAGGGTCATTTCGCCTTTGGTATGCTGAACGGCACGGTCCTATGGAAAAACGTCCCTGTGAGATACCCAGGGCATGGCTGGGCTGCGATCGGAACGCACACCTTCGAGTTGGCGCAGTTTGACAACTTTCGAGTGGAAGCTGCTTGATAGTCCACACGGGATGTCAAGAGGAGATTTGGATTTTCTATTTTTGATTTTGGTTCAGGGCGACTTCTGATTTTGATGGATCTATGTACGAGCCTTTGAGGCTAATGATAATGAGGAGTAAACAGGGAAATGGTGCATTTTTGCTAGGTCCTGTGGAAGGTTTATTTAGAGCTGCCTCCAGAGGGGATGCAGGTGGTCTTTGACACTGTCTGTGGTAGCTCTCAAGGCCCACGGTTGTTCAGTCCCATCCTTCAGGAGTGCTTGGGGGGTGGCTCTGCCCTTGCAGCCTTCGCACTAATACCAAGGTAGCTCCTTCCACGTTGTTTGTAAATGATCATGCCAGCCACTGGGGTTTTGTGAGCTCCAGCCATGCACCTCAGTCAAGGCTTCCTTAGAAGATGCTGATGCTCAAGGGGAAACTGATGAGCACTTCAGCCAGTATTTCACTGTGCCCTCTCCCTCCATCTCTTTCCCCTCCTACCCTCTCCCACTTCCATGATGCTTTTGGAATTGTGTGAGATGATGATGGGATGATTTGAAAATTACCTCATTAATAAACTAACACTAAAGCCATTTCTGCAGTAATAAAAAACAACCAGATTAACTGGATTGTTTGTACTTTTTAACGATCTCACTTCCAACTTTTAAATGTTATCACCCTTATAACTGCCTTGAGCACATTTCCCCCATATAAGCTGGTGCTGTAGGCAAGTCTACCTGCTTCCCTGTTCATTTCTCGTGCCTTTTGAAGTGTGTCCTCACAAGGGGCTCTGAACGCAGCCCAGCACCAGTGAATGCCTTCATCTGTCAATGTGGGGCAGGAGGGGCCGCTGAGAGTTTAACTAGCTCAGAGATTTGGATCATCTCCTGATGCTTTTGGATAGATGCACTTACTATATTCCCAGAGTTTAGATTTAAATGTTGTTAAGCATGTTTCTCATTAGTATGATTTATGTAACATTAATGTAACTCTTAGAAACAGATCAGTTCTCCATGTGCGTAAAGTGAACTCTGGAATTCTTTTATAAGGAAAACTTACTCATTGATGTAACTCCATGGGGAATTGGTAGTACTCTACTGTGGCAGAAATACAGTGAGGTCTGTATTGCTTTCAAAAACTTGAAACCAAGGCTAAATGATTTACTGTTTAGATTTTAAATTATTTTTGAAAAGTAACATATAAGTATAATTTATATAGCATAGAATATTCTCATTTTAAGTATATAGTTTGTTTTGATAAATTTGTAAACATTCCCTTGTAACCCACACTCCAATGAAGATATTGAATATTTGCATCATTCCAGAAAGTTCTCTGTTATACCTGTGCAATCAGTTCCTCTCACTCCTAATCTCAAGCAACAGTGATATCTCTGTTGCCAAAAAATTGTTTTGAAAGCATGAAAGTGACAGGCTGCGCTGTGGACTCTTCTGGATGGGTGTTTTTCATCAGTGTGATGCTGTCAGATTTGTCCAGAGTCTAAGGTTTTGCCAAAGTGGTATACTGCTCCTTATTTCTGAAAGGAACCGCATTGAATGGATGTACCACAATTGGTTCTCTATCTCCTATTTTCATGAGATTAAAAATAAAAGTCATAACAGCACTAACATACAAATCTTTGAGAATTTGCATTTTTTTCTCCTGGATTAATGGGGAGAGGGGGAAAAATTACTAGCTCTTGTGTTAAGATTTGTTTAACTTGAGCCGGGTGTGGTGGCGCACACCTTTAATCCCAGCACTTGGGAGCCAGAGGCAGGTGGATTTCTGAGTTCGAGGCTAGCCTGGTCTACAGAGTGAGTTCCAGGATAGCCAGGGCTATACAGAGAAACCCTGTCTCCAAAAAAAAAAAAAAAAAAAAAAAAAAAGATTTGTTTAACTTCATAAGAAACCACCAACATTCCTCCAGATGGTCCTGTGATGTTACACTCTCATCAGCGTTAGAGCCGCTGATGCTGTGCGCCGTGTCTGGAATAGACTGAGATTTCTGCACATACAGTCATGTGATCTGTGGCTACAGTGCTTTCCCTTCCTTCCCAGCATGTCTGCTTTGTGGTGACATTTCTGCCTTTGTGCTGGCTGGAACTTTCAGGTCCATCACTGGGCAGTGTTAATAAGGGCGTATGTCCACACTGTGTTCCATCTTAGGAAGAATGTCTTTCCTGTTAGTGTAATGTCCTAGCTGGCTTCTTTTCCCTCTTCTCTTTCTTTACTATCTTTTGATCTCTTTAGCTAGGGAGAGTTTTCTCTGCTTCCAGTTTCCTGGGATTTCTTTTTTTTAAATATAAGGAATTAGATTTGTTAAATACCCTGCTTGATGAGATAATTGTATGTTTATCTGTTTATGTATATATTCTACTCTTTTATCTGTTATGCTGTATATTGCATTGTCCAATGTCCAGTTATTAAACATCTCTGCATTCCTTAGATATGTCATGCTGAATGGGGTTCCCCACCCTGTCTCTACATTGGCAGATCTCAGTTACAGGCATTGGAATAAGAGTATTTTCATCTATACCCATGTGCAGTATCGCCCTAGTTTTATTTAATTATATCTTTGTCTGGTTTCAGCTACAGAGAGGTCTCTTCTAAAATTAACTGGGAGATGGTCTCTCTTCCTTCTTTTTTTTTCCCCAATACTTTGTGAGGTTCTTAAATCTTAGAATTCATAAGTTCTCTCAGTCAGGGTCCAGACGAAAGACAGAAGACAGAAACCACACCAGAAAAAACAAAACAAACAAACAAATGAAAAAATAACTCAAAGGATGATAACTAGCCAGATGAAATAAACTACTAAGAATTAAAAGAACTCTAATGGACTTCAAGAATCCTCCGGGCCTGGCAGTCTGTGCCTGCAATCCCAACACCGAGGAGGTTGAGCGTGAATTAAAGGCTACCTGGTGCTGCATAGTAAAACACTGCTTCATCTCCACCCGAGCATCAGTAGAGACCAGCTACTTCCTTGGCTGCAGTAGCCTACCAAGAAGGGCCTAGCAGAGGCCTTTCTCACAGGCTGATGCTTGGCTCTCCCTGAAGCTGGTTTAACTTCAGCCCTGAAGGTCTGCAAGCTTGCTGAGATGCATGCTGGAGCTGGCAACCAGGAAACCTGCTTTCTGGAGTGGACACAAGACTGACAAAGGGCCAGACACTTAAAATCTCTGACATGGTGTAACACGGACAGTTCATATGCGCAGATCAAACTTGAAGGGAGTAAGTTTATTCTGGAGCAAAACATAAGTGACTCCAGGCAAGGAACCCGGATTTAGGTCATCCCAAATACATGCTTCTCTGTGGTAGCATTTGCAGGAAGGTCTTAGAGTAACAAAACAACAGAAGCCATCAATCGGTGTACTTTTAAAGATGAATTGATAGCATTAGTAGATGGGTAACAGCAAGGGGCTGGAGCAGTTTCCAGCTATGGGTCTCGGCCTGTTAGCTGATTCTTGGTTTGGGGTCAGTGGAAACCAGGGGCCTGTTCATACAATCTTGAAAGGGTTTTATTTGAGGGTCACAAGGATGTTAAGGTCAAGTAGAGTTGTCAATCAGTTAAAGGGTAAAGATAGCCAAAGATAATTTGGTTCTAGGCCTGCAATGTTCCAGCTCTGCATAGTTACAGAAATTCTCATCAGCCAATCAGCCTTGGAGAATCTATTACATAGATGCTATTATTCTGGAAATCAGTTCTAATATCTCATTAAAAAATTCTGATAACTTCTCAAGAAAATCTCTCGTGGGAAGTTTACACCCATTCTTTGGTGTGTATTATTATTTTCCCAAGCTCTTCTCTTCTCTTTCTGAGTGGCATTATCTAATATCTAAGTCACAGGAGTTGGACAGATGGCTCAGAGGTCGAGTGCTTATTGCACATGACCTGAGTCTGGTACCCAGCACCCACATCAGAGGCTTATGACCACCTATAATTCCAGTTTCAGGAGATATAACACCTTTGACATTTTAAGGCTCCTGAATTTATCATGTAACCCCATCCCCAGCCCCAAACCCACACACAGGTCCAGAGAGGAGAAGTGAGTGACTTCTCTTTGGGAAGACTTCTGGACCAGGAAGATGGCTCTCTCAGCCACAATCTCCATTGTTTCAGTTTAATCAACGGTAGGAAGTTGTCTAGCCCTTTGGGAGTACATTATTTCTTTCCAGGAAACTTAACAAATCCCTCCCGTTTGGGAAACAGGATGTTCAAGGAAAGGATTGTAAGTTCTTGCTGTGCCACTCACACTATTTTTAGCAGCGAGTAGATTTCTTTCCATTCTTAGTGTCCTGAAATACTACCAGCAGGCATTTATTGAGAATTAGTTTGTAAGCTCCAGGGAAACAGGGATTAAGCTTGATTCCGTGTAGAGCCATATCTGTAGTATCTAGCATAGCTCCTGATCATTACTGTAGAGGCAACAAAGAAGCAGCTGTTGGTAGGTGTGTTAGTTACTCTTCTGTTGGTAAGACACAACATGAGCTAGACAGCATATAAAGGAAAGCATTTAATTGAGGCTTAACAGTTTCGGAGGCTGAGTCCAGCATGAGGCAAGCAGGCATGGTGCTAAGGCAATGGGTAAGAGCTTACATCTGATCCATAGGCATGAGGCAGAGAGAGAAAGAATGGGCCTGGTGTAGACTTTTCAAACCTCAAAGTACACCTCCAGTGATGCACTTCTTCCAACAAGGCCACATTTCTTCCAACAAGGCCACCCCTCCTAATTCTTCCTTTAAAAAAAAGTTCCACCAACTTGGGAGCAAGCATTCAGATATATCAAACACTCAAATAATAAGCCCGTGGGGTCATTCTCACTAAAACCACTACAGATGGGTAAATAGGATGTTTATGAGGTTGCAGGCATCCTGTGTTAAATAGTAGCTCCCATGTGTTCTGTCATTTCAGACCTGGAACAACCTCACAAATTAGGTAATGTATGCAACTAAAAGTCATAGCATGTTGGAGTGCCGGCGCCTGGGTTAGTCATCTGGACTCCTTCCTAGATTACCGGGGAGGCTGGGAATTGTCACTGATTACCATGTGAAATGTCTAAAACTATTTTTAAATAGCGAGAATTATGTATATGCAATGCATGCACATGTCACACGTGTGCTTGTTTGTACATGCATGTGTGTGCATGTGCATTTGGAGGTCAGAAGTCAGCAGCAGGCTGTCTTCTTCACCGTATTTTTTTTTTTTTTGAGACATATTTCTGAACCTGGAACTGGTTGGTTTGTCCTGGCTGTCTCGTCAGCAGCCATTAGGGAATCTTCATGTCTCTGCCTCTCCAGTGCTGGGATTTCAGGTATGTGCTGCTGTACCTGCATTTTCCGTGGGTACTGGGGATCTGAATTCAGGACCTCATCTTTATATGGCAAGTACTTTACTGACTGGGTGAATTTTCTAGCCCAAATAGGGGGGGATTTAAAAGTCTGTCTGACTAGTTGGCATGCTACTATTTTATAAAAAATTAATTTTTATAAACAATGGGAGAAAAAACTAAAAGGTTAGCATTTAGCTAGAGATAGGTGGGGTCTCTAGGGGTGAGTGGGTGATTCTGAGTGATTAAAAGTTAATCAAAAAAGCTTCCACCCTATCTTTTTGGAGATATTGCTCTTATTTTTTAAAAATTAATTAATATCCCAAACGCTGCCCCCAATCTCCCCTTATAGAGTCCCTCTCCCACTCCTCCTTCCCTTCTATGAGATGGTAGCTCCCCCCTCCCCCAAGTATTCCCCTACCCTGTAACATCAAGTCTTTGTGAAGTTAAGCAGATAGGAAGAAAGCTGGAACTCTGACAGGATAGGCCAGAGCTCATGACTACTGAACTTGCTGGGGTTCCAGCAGGCAGGGGCATCTGGGCATGTGTGTCTCAGGTTAGAGCAGGTCTCATGTGAGGCTGGTGAACTGTGTGGGCAATATTGCTCTTCTGGGCCATACATTCAACTTAATAATCCTCTCATACTGGGTTCTTGTCTCTAGGCTCTGCTTGGGAAACATTGATGCTTTTGGGATTGGATTTATTTCCAAAGTTGTAAAGCTTTTGAAGGAAGCCTTAAGGTTTTGAAGGAGATAGAGAACAGAACTGGCTCTCTGAAATTCTGGGCCCCTGGCACTTCCCTTCCATCTCCAGTAGGAGAGAAGCTTGGCTGACCATGTGTCTGTTTTGCTAATGACTTGTTTTCCTGAGCTTTTAAAATATGAGAAGCCTATGTGTCTTAGTCAGAGTTTCTATTTCTACACAAACATCATGACCAAGAAACAAGTTGGGAAGGAAAGGGTCAGCTTACCCTTCCACACTGCTGCTGTTTATCACCAAAGGGAGTCAGGACTGGAATTCAAGCAGGTCAGGAAGCAGGAGCTGATGCAGGGGCCATGGAGGGATGTTCTTTACTGGCTTGCTCAGCTTGCTTTCTTATAGAACCCAAGACTACCAGCCCAGGGATGGCACCACCCACATTGGGCTAGGCCCTCCCACCTTGATCACTAATTGAGAAAATGCCTTACAGCTGGATCTCATGGAGGCATTTGCTCAAGGGAGGCTCATTTCTCTGTGATAACTCCAGCTTGTGCCAAGTTGACACAGAAAACCAGCCAGTACAGTATGTCAAGTGCTGAGACTGATTAAGTCTGTGTCTGGAGTAAACTCATGTTAAGTCAGATCTATGGTCCAAAGAAACCCTTTAGTGGGAGATGTAGGCTGGACTTTGTGACTAGGATCCAGATCTGGCATCTCCTCAACATGCTGGTCTTTGTGATCTCTGTGGAATTAATTCAGACAAGACCCAGAGAACAAAGACAAGCAGCATTTATTATAAAGTCTCTCTCAAGGCTAAGAACAGGTAGTGGAGGATGGCCATTGTGCCTACCCTTGTTAAGGTGGGTTTTATGCTAATTTATACAGTCTTAAGAACAGACGTGTTTAACTGGGTAGGTGATTGACAGCTATATTTAGGTTGGGGCAGGGATAGTATGTCTACATTCTTTAGCAGAGAGTCTCTGGTAGTAATCTTATGAGCTTTGGGGATCTATCTTCACCCAGGGCTAGAATATGACTCAGATCTCATTGTTTAGGTTAAAATTTGAGTTCTTGGTCTTATAATCTGAAGGTTATAATGGAGGGAGGGGTCCAACCTCAGTCTTCTAAGCCTGCAAATACCTGAGCACTTATAGAGACAATGTGGTTGTATTCTTGTAAGAGCTTTCAGGTCTCTCCACCCTGCTGTTGTCATTTTTGTAGAGTATAGTTGCCACCAACTCTGGGTGCACATTAAAACCATCCAAAAAGACTTAACATTCAAATACCTGGGTTTTGACCCCAGAGAATCTATTTGGTTAGATTAGGGTAGGGCTTTGAGGATTGGATCTTATTTTTATAAGCACTACCTGTAATTCTGATCTGTAGTCAGGACTGAGAAGCATTCTTGGAAGGCTCTTCTGGAGGCCACTTCTCCCCCTTTACCTTTCTGTGTCCTTCCTTACCCATGGGCTCTTGCTCTTGTCGGAAGGTGTGCCAGTGACCCCCAGAGAGTAGCCTCAGCCAGTTTAGAAGGTATATGAAGGAAAAAGCTATTCATTCAACATTGAAATTCTTTAAAATTACAATTTAGTTAATCAAAGTAATAAATACTAAACAAACCTTTTTTGTTTGTTTGTTTGTTTGTTTGTTCAGTAGTTTTTCTATAACCCATATTCCCAGAGATAGCAGAATGATCCCAAATGCGTACTTTTCTATGAAAAGATCTGAGTTGAACTAACTGAAAAGAAACTGAAGCGAATGAAAATGACCAATTATCATGGAACAAATTGAGCCATTTGCCATAAAACATCAGGCAGAAACAGTTGCCAGCACAGCAATTCTGCTGACTGAGGAGCAGCTAGTTCCTCGGTGGTTTGACAGAGCAAGAAAGAAGGGTCAATGCAATGATCTCTGGACACATGGCCCTGGTAACGGTGGGTGAGAACAACACCTCAGTTGCTCATCTAAGAATATTGATATGAAAACTGCAAATGAAGTGCAGATAAGTAGGATATAGCAATGACTAAATGACAGCGCCATAGCCAAGTGAAGTTCAGTATAACAGATCAAAGGTAGATCAATAGAGGAACTCTGCTAATGTAATTATCTGTATTAATGGAAAAGGGAGGGGGAAGTGTGTGGATTTTTAACAGATATGGCAGAGGTGGCTGGAAAAAGTCAATGTACACGCTGGATGAACAGTAAGATGGTGATAGATCATATTGAGAATAATTCCACACGGTAATTTTAGCATGCCAGGTAATAAAAGTCTAGATCCATTTTTTCCCGAGAATGCTCAACCCCCTGCCTTTTAAATTGACTATTATTTGCTCCTTGACAATTTAATTCATGTACTCAGTACATTCTATTCGCTTCCACCCCCTCCTTCTCTTATCTCCTTCCCATTTCTCATGTTTCCTTGGCCTTCTCTCTAAAGCTCCCTCTTACTCACATGCCTTTTTGTTTTGCTTTGTGACTTTCTGTTGGTGCCAAGCTGGAGTCTCCACGATTACATTTGTTACCCAAAGCTACTCTTATCCTTAAGCAGAGAAGCTCAGGGTACTGAGACTAAATGGTGATTGAACCTTAAATAAGACATTTATAGACACACACACACCGGCAAGGCTCAGGGAACATTGCAGAAGAGAGAGCAGAGGGATTGCTAGAGCCAGAAGAGAGAACCATTCTTAACATTAGAACTAGGCAAGGACTTGACTTCTTACCAGACAGCAAGAGTATAGAGAATCAAGAAAATGGGGTATTCTCTGTGTGCTATCTAATCCTCCGGAGCCTTGTAAGATAGATGTTATTCCCATTTTACCAATAAGAAAACAAAAACAAGGAGAAGTAGAAGCCTCGAGTATCACTGCCCATGGAGGACATCACTAGGAGGGAAGAGAAGTAATGGTACTAGGATACTTGAATAAGGAGAGACTGGAAGACAATTTTGTAAAGAATACATTTCTTCTAAGTTTGCATAGTTTCTTTTTTTATCTTATATTTTTTATTAGATATTTTCTTCATTTACATTTCAAATGCTATACCCAAAGCCCCCTATACCCTCCCCGCATCCTACTCTCCAACCCACTTACTCCCACTTCCTGGCCCTGGCATTCCCCTGTACTGGGGCATATAATCTTCACAAGACCAAGGTCCTCTCCTCCCATTGATGGCCGACTAGGCCATCCTCTGTTACATATGCAACTAGAGACACAGCTCTGGGGGTAATGATTAGTTCATGTTGTTGTTCCTCCTATAGGGAGTTGCAGACCCCTTTAGCTCCTTGGGTACTTTCTCTAGCTCCTTCATTAGGGGCCTTGTGTGCATATGTGTGTATGTATGTGTGTGTCAGTGTGTGTCCATAAGTGTGGGTGCACATACATGTGGCGACTGAACGTCGACCATGGTTGTAATACCTTAGGGGCCATTCACCTTGCTTTCTTAAGTCATGGAAGAGCAAGGCCTCTGGTTTGCTAGCCTTACTGCCAGGGGTGTCTACTGAAGAAGGCGATGACGTCATAGGGCTACAGTGGGTCTAGCTAAGCAAGTCTATTACTGTTGCACATCATTGCCAGTAATTGTTGCCAACCATTCAACTGCCTGTCAAAAGGGGGCGGAAGGATAGACAGTGGTACATTTATGCCAAACTATTATACTACTTTTGAAAAATTATTGTTGCTTGAAAGTATCTATATTTGAATTCTCTAGAGTGACAGAACTTATGGAATGACTATGTCTATGTGTATAAACAAATGAGATGTATATTGGAATTTATTGGAATCACTTATAGGCTACAGTCCATCTAATCCAACAATGGCTGTCTGTGAATGGAAAGTCTAAGAGTCTAGTAGTTGCTCAGTCCCACCAGGCTGGGTGTCTCAGCCGGTCTTCGGTGTATGCTAGAATCCTGAGGATGCAGGCTCCAATGCCAGTGAAGAAATGGATATGCTAGCAAGGCTAGGGAAGCAGGCAAAGGGCAGAAACATCCTTCTTCCAGATCCTTATATAGGCTTCCAGCAGGTGTGACCCAGACTAAAGGTGTATCTTCCTGCCTTAAGATCAGGATCAAAGACCTGTTGTTGTCTTCTGACCTCTAAGGTCCAGACTAGAAGTGGCTTCACCCTCTCCAAGCAGAAAATCTCTCACAGGTGTGTCCTCCATTCTTGATTGTAGTTCATTCCAGATATAGTCAAGTTGGCAACCAGGCATAGCCATCACCACATCTGTGGCAATTAAGTGCACAAAGGCTTCATTGAGGTCAGGAATCAGGAGCTGAATCTTCCTCCTACCGTTTCCCAGCCACGCGGTATTGAAACTCAGTACATCCTTTTGCTATTTGTGAACTAAGATAATAAAATAGTCAGTCCCAGTAGCAGGCAACTTACTTGCCTGGAGTTTCTGAGAGTTAAATGGATTAGTAAAGTGTGTCCCTTGTATTTCCTGTATACTTGAAGGAGGATAACAGCATATTTCAGTGTTTGGTACTTACAAAGAGCCTCCTTAAATAGAATTTCAGGTAGTTTTACTTTGTATTATGTAATACTTGTGTACATATGTATTTTTTTATAGTGTGTGTGTTTTACAAAGCTATTAAAATATATATTAAAATAACACCAGGCAAGGTTTTGAAGTTCCTTCTTTTTAAAAATCCTTTTGACTAAAGCAAAATATAACTCACGGCTGGGAGAAGGGCTCTGAGGTCCCTGAAGGGAAGCTGAGTGTTTTCCAATCTTGGAAACTCATTGTACCCCAGCAAGGAGTAGGGAGGTGTCCTAGCAGGAGGCAGGCACCAGCTCAGGTCACCATGGCAACCACAAATCCAGCAATGGCTATGGAGTTTGGAAGGAAGAGTTTATCATTCAGAGCCCCCTCCCCAAATAGCTTTTGACTCATTTTTTTTAATAGCAAAATAAAAACTATTTCCCCTTTGGGTGAGACAGTAAGAACCCCAAACTTTGACCATAGGACTGAACAGCAAATTTGGCATACCAGCTGTTTTCTTAAATGGTCCTCTTTAACAGAGCGTTCCTCTCGGATGCCCTGTGGACCCTTGGATGTGGTTTAATAGGCATCATGAAAATGCAGCATCCAGATGAGTGGTTTCCTTTTCCCAGTGGAATTAACAAATCGTTGAGTTATTTGGAGATCATGGTGGACCCTGGATGAACTCATACTTCTGTAGTTCTTGCTTTGCTGGTGTGATTTTCACCTGACCTGTACAGTGGCAGGTGCCTCTATTCATCCACAGGCATGCTTCGTGTCTTCAGGAGTTATAGTCATTAGAAATTATTTTGAACTGGCGGATCGGCCTTTGTAGAACTTTCACCAACTGATTCTAGTTCTGGGTCAGAATCAACTCAAAGAAGGCCTGATTCTTTTTCTACTTCTAAGCTCTTCAATAGATTAGAGGCCAGTGTCACGAACAGTTTTAGGAAGTGGTATTTATTGCCTCTGATGGGATATTTTGGGGATTCTGAGATACTCAGGGTATAAGATCATACCTGTCATGATTTTTGAATGCTACATGGAAGACTAATGTAACTTTCCTTTGTCAATCCTCAATATTGTGATTTGAATCTTTTGTGTGTGGGAAAATATCTGTGACCATGTATGTATAGATGTGCATGTGTGTGCGTGTGTGTGTGTGTGTGTGTGTGTGTGTGTGTGTGCATTCAAGCTCCCAGAAGACAGCTTCATGTAATTCCTCAGACACTGTCTCCCTTATTTATTGAGAAATGGTCTCTTAACCTTGACTCATCACATAGGCTAGACCTGTGTGATCTCTGAGGATCCACTTGTCTCCACCTCTTCAGTGCTAGCTTTACAAACATGGCATTATACCTGCCTTTTTATTCCGACCAATGGAACCATCTCCTCAGTTCTGATAGTGTCCTGTCAGTGTAGTCTGCCCTTCACAAACTGAAGACAGGCATTATCCATTTGAATGTCCTGCTTCTCTCAACTATGGTACCTTTGCTGTTCTTGCCCCTGTGTGGTCTGAGGGTTTATTTTCAGATCAGATCCTTTCTTTAAACTAATAGCCATTCTAATGGTATGGGGAGGTAGGACTGTATCCATACTACATTCCCAAATAACTATCATATTCTGGAACTTGATAAATATTGAATATGTTCAGTGGCTGGTCCAGGAAAAAGAGGGACTGGCTCCTTTTATCTGGTCTCTCTGCCAGTGCCATCTAAAATGCCTTTATTTTCTTGATCTGGCAGCTGTTGGTATCACATATTGAGCTCTTGTAACAGAATGCCACAGATTGGGAAATAGACCTTCATTACTCGTATGTCTGGATACTGGAAGTCCAAGGTCAAGTGCAGGTTCTGTATGTGGGAAGGGCTCTCTTTCTTTTTGTAAATCACTGCCTTTTGCGGTATCCATACAAGCTAAAGAGACAGCCAGCTCTCTGATGTCTTTCCTTATATAGAACCACCCATATCTGAGACTTCATCTATACCTTATTGCCCCAAAGTCCAAATATGTTCTAAGTCCATCACACTTTCCAGTGGCCCAGCATTGAAATCTGGAGGGCATATAGTTCATCCCAGTGAATGTGTGCTCTGACAGTTCACAGAGTCAAGTTGTCTTCTTTTATCAAATGATATGTCACAGAGCTTTGAGAACTCAAACTAAGGATAAAGAGTGATTTTTTTTCCTGAGGTCTGCCCAGAAAGTACAAAAGTTTTGGTCTTAAGCTATTAAAAAGATAAAAATGAAAAGGTGTGACTGATAGACAGGTAGGGAGCGGAGTCACTTTCCCTAGACTTCCAGTAATTCTCTACAACTGAGACCTCAAAGTTGTGACCACTCCATGTAGCGTTTGCAATATGCTCACCTCCCCATATTTTAGGAGACACAAATTAGAGCTGGGCTCTTCCCTATTAAATCATTTCTCTTCTGGATGCATGGTTTTGGTCCCATCTGATAGAGAAAAGCACCTCTCAGAAGGGATTGCTCCAAGATCCATAATGGATGCCTGAACCCTTCTCATCTCTACTCTCACGGGAACGAATTGGAGTCATCTGTTGTCTCCTCTTTTCCTGTTCTAACACTTGTGTGGAACAAGATCTGAGGAGAGGCATGGGGCTCAGGGAAGCCCTGTGAAGCTGCTTTCATATCGTGAGTGTGGCAGGGTCAGCTTAGAGTTCTTTTGCTTCTAGTGAATGCTTAGGAAGGGGTGGTATTCTGTATTTTTGTTTATTTGTTTGCTTGTTTGCTTTTTAGATTTTTCTAAAACAGAATTGCCTACTGGGATAAGACTCCAGGAAACTTCTTCATAATGAATTAGAAAGTAGGAAAAAGACAGTGGGTTGTGTTTTAAAATAAGATCACATTCCCCCCTGAAGCATCCACATTGTAACATTCTGCCTACTTTAAGTTTAGAAATCCTGTCTCCAATATAATTCTGGGGTGTTCTGTCAGGGGTGTTTCTCAACTGCACGCAGGATCAGTTCTTCAGTTCTTTCTGTCATTCTCCAGCCTCTACATGATGTTTTTACATTGCTGTCACCTGGACCTTACCATGTCATCCACCTGGGCCATTTGCCTTGCAGCTCACAGAAGCATCTCAGAGACAAGAAAACCATAGAGAATAACTTAATATCCTTATTGGTAACTATGGGTTTAGGCCTTTTCCACACTGGCTTCCACAGGCCTCCCTGCCTCATGGCCAGCCATCAGCCAGCCAAAGGGGCAGCTCCGTATCCAACATTGGTCTAATCTTGGATCTTTTTCTCAGAGCCTGTAATACTTCCCTCAGCTTCCCTCATGGGGAGGGGAAAATGGGGGGAGAAGAGAGATGGAGAGAAAGAGAGAGAGAGAAAGAGAAAGAGTGGAGAGAGACAGAGACAGAGAGACAGAGGAGGAAGGGAGAGAAGAAGAAATAGTTTCACTTCATCATACTATAAAACCTGCAGCTCTACAGAAACACCTCCCTATTTGCCCTAGTAAATGAAATAGCATCAGGGGCATAAGCATTTGGTAGCTCAGCTGTCACAGTTCCTGATAGTACCAGATGGGACACTATTTATATTTGAGTAGGATACTTTCCCTAAATTAAAGTATGCTCTTCCTTGAAAATAAGTTCACCATCTCCTTCCTTCAGAAGCAGACACTATTTGTAGCATCAAAGACTTTAAATTCATATTTAGATAGAGGTGTCTACTACTGTATTATTATAATCATGGCAGTAAAGCAGTCCTTACTTGGATGTCCCAACCTGATCCCTTTGTCAGGAACCCGGTTGCTACTTTGTAATTTTATCCCATTTTTAGTATTTATTTAATCACTATTTACCAAGCATCTACAAATTTTCTTTTTTTTTTTTTTTGGCATTCACAATCAACATCATAGGCTTCAGTGGCTGGAGAGTAGATATTTTAGGTTTTGAAGATTATGCATTCTGTTTTAACTACTCTGCCCTTGAACCACTTATGTATGTCACCATGGGCAGCATGCTAATTAATGGTGTAAGGGAAAAAATTGCACTGGATGCTTCTTTAAAAATGACACGAAGCCTGCATTCAAGTTACTACAGTAAGGGGAAAGACTTTGCTGTGGAGCTACTCAGACAAATACAGCAGAATGAGTCTTGGGAATAGAAAACGCCTTTCAAGGAAAGAAGATTCGAGTTAAGCCAGCCTAAGAGAATTGTTTTGAAAAGCATGCCAAATACTTCGATGATGAATTTGAATGATATCAAAGGTGAGAAGAGTCTTATTAAACTGACTCAGTGGAGGTCTTGCCAAATTTGAGCTTAATAGTCTTGGAGACAGATTGATAGTGGCATAGTTGAGAGGATTGTGACTGAAGTTTAGTCTGAGAGTGCACCTTTGCTCATGCCTGCATTCCAATAGGATCTCTATAAGAAGCACGTGGCTGCCCTGGGGGTGCTACACAGCTACAGTGTGCCTTGAGATGCGTCTACTCATCTCTATGTGTAAGGTGTATGGCAGGTTGTGGTTAAGTGCTAGTAATTTTAAAGGAATAACAAATAGCAGGGGCCAGATGGTGTAGGAATTCATACTGGGCAAGATGGGAATCCTCAGAAGTGCTGAGCAGCAAAATGATCCGATTGGATGCCCAGAAAGACAGACAGAAGGTGTCTCTCTGGTGTAGCATGCTGCAGAAACATGGAAACATGGAAACATGGAGAGCAGTCAGGAAGTTCCTTCATTGGTGCAGATACCAATGAAGCCTGACTGGCACTGTGGTCTCAGCAACCATTGCGGTAGCGGCTGGATTCTGATATAGTTACAAGGTAGATGAAACAAGCTTTTTCTGATGGTCCAGATTTAAGGCATATCAGAAAGAACAAAGTCCAAGGAGGGCCTTAAGATTTTACCTGCCTTTGGAAGAATGGCTTTTCTTCTCCTGAGATGACCAAGGGTGAGGTGAACAGAGTTAGGGTAGAAGACTAAGGCTTCTGTTTGTCACTTCTTAGGCTCTAACCCAGATACCCAGTAAAGGTGGTGAATGGCCATTGCAGATACTGATCTGTGATGGAGGAATCTGGTGCTGCAAGTCTGAGTGTTGCTGGCATGTATGTAATCTTTTCCCCCTTGTTTTATTTATTTTTATTTATTTTATTTTTTCCCTTAAAATTTCCTTTAATTTTTTTAAAAAAAAACAATCCTTTCCCCTCTTTTTTTAAATTTTAATTTAATTTTATCAATTTCTCTTTCCTCCTTCCTCTGACCCATCCCTTGTCCTCCCTGTCCAGTGCATCCTGTGTCTTCCCAAAATACCTCTCATGTTCAACACCTCTTTTTCTGTAATCATATATAGAAGGAGAGGGAGAGGGAGATGGAGAGAAAGGAGGAGAGAATGGTTTCTATAGTCAATTTGAAAATCTGACAAAACTAAAATATAATTATACATACACCTACACATCGGCTCTATCTCCTGTGGCCTTGTTCCCTTGGGCAAGATGGGTGAAATCTTGGAGTCCCCTCACTAAGACAGCAGTGTTTTATTCTTGCCTGGGTAGACGTAGCTCAGCTGCTGCCCTGAGCAGTGTCGGAAGCATACTGGCTTTCACATGGACACAGCAAAAGCAGGGCTGGACTTTTGTTAGTGAGAAGTGAGTGGGTAGGTGTGTTGACAGCAATTAGAGCTTGAGCAGGAGGTGGGCAGAGGGGACTCAGGATGACCCAGGTAAACAGAGGCATTAGGAGACAGGCTTTTTGTATATCGTCTTCGGTGTTTTGACCTGAGCTGGCCCAGCGTGACAGGTTCTAGGTTCAGGATACTGGGTTGTCCCCTTCCTTTCTCCTCTTTGGGCTGTGTGAAGATGACACCTGGTACTCTGAGCTTGCATCTGCTGACAACTTGGTTCTATTTTTTTCTTACTCTGTTCAATTTCAGTTCCTGGCATGCTCAACTGAGGTTTGAAAGTGACACCCCAGCTGGTCCCCTCTATGCCCACTCTTACTGATTATTTTTGAAATCCCTTCTGCTTGGCAAGGCTTTCTTTAGTTCTCGCTATGTAGTCTTCTGCAGCCCTCTCTGTTTTGACACAGAATCGTACTTGGAGCCTTCTGCCAACAGTCCTCTTTGTTATTGAACATCTGTCTTCAAGGCTTCAAATTTTGTTGTTGGTAGATGTCCAGCTATCCTTGAAAGGAGCTGGGCCTCTTGGTAGTTTCAGTTCTAGGCCAAGGAATATACAGGACCCCTGTGTTTTAACACAACTCTAGCCAGCAGAGTGAAATGCTCATAAAGATGGAATAGCCTTAAATTGTTTTAATGGTGGGTTTCATTGCCAGGATTTTCCAACTCTAGAGTACAGCATATCCTTATTGTCCTGGCCATCAAATATCAAGTCATAGAAAAATTAATTGGAAATAAATGTAGATGGTAGATTATTATTATTATTTTAGATCTGCTACTAGAGTTATTCCTGGGAAGGGAGCTATTTTCGGAAAGTATTTGCTTTGAGGGCTTGCAGGAGTCTAGGACTGAAAGGATTTAGAAATATCTGTGCATGAGACCTTGATACTAGAGAACAAGTAAAAGAAAAACGGGCTGGGATGATGTCCAAAGGCCACTGAGGTGGCCCTACTGGACGTGGGGAAGCCCAAGGAGTGTTGTGCACAGAGATGACAGCTGTCCATTTCAGGGGATGGCTTTTAGTGATGTCACTCTTAAGTTTTCTAGTCTTTGATTAAATTTGTTGTACCTCCCAAAGCATGTTTTTCAAAGTGATGTATAAGGTATGTGCGTGTATGAATCTGCACGCATGAATGGTTATAAAGACATATATGTGTGGTGAACAAGTTGCGTGTCTTTGTATTTGTGAGAGAAAGACACACAGGGAAAGGGAGAGGTAGAGACAGAAGCAGAGAAACAGAACAGTTTATATAGAAGCAAGAATTCAAGATTTTCCTTGGGAGGAACATGGCATCGCACAATAGGATGGAGAGTCATGTAGGAAGAGCTGGTTCAGCAGGAGCAATCCTGAGTTCAAAATGGTAGGAAGGGATGGACCCAGTTTATGGGAGACTAAAATGAAATGAGAGTCACAGCCAATCCCATCTGGATTGTAAGGAGTTTGGGAATGCCAGGGCCTCCTTTTAAGTCTCCATTGAGTCCTAGCAAAACTCAAATGCCAAGTGTTAATGGCGTTACCATCCAAACATGGCTACCTTCCATTCTCAACTCAGCAAATAATCTAGACTGGTCCTTTACTTTGGATTTCCTGCCTGGTTGTTGTCCTGTGAGGACTTTCTATCTCCCCATTCTCCTTTTTAGCTTCATTTTAGTGGACAGAAATTTAGAGGCGAGGGCATGATTTCTGTAGTGGTTTGGATGCCAGCTCTTTCTCAACAACACTTTGATTCAGAGACCTGAAAGAAGAGTTCACAGCTGCCATGGCTGTGCACACCTGCAATCATGTCACTCTGGAGACAGAGGCGGGAAGTTGGTGAGGTAGAGACTAGCCTAGGCTACAAGTTCAAGGGCAGACTGAGCTGCACGAGGAAGCTTGGTCTTTAAACAACCAACCAACAAGGAAAGTGCAATTCAATAAAGGTGACTTTGTTTACATAGACTGACTAGGACACTGGTTCTGTAAGATAAGGTTTCCATGGGAGATTCTGAATGGCTGGATGACGAGACCCCAGTACAGTGTTGTCCTGAAACCTCACATGGCTTTACAGCCATGCATTTCTATCTTATAACATCGACAGGGTCAACACCACCTATCTCTACCCACTGTACTGTGTGGGGTCAGTATCTGCTGTTGACACCCAGTCATTAGACACGAGTCAGACAGGATACACATACACCTATGTGGAAGACTCCCATGAATGAGATTTCAAGAATGAAAATAGATGCACATGTAAAATTCACAAGGACACTATCACAGCTATTTAAGACCCAATAAAAGTCCACTGTCATAAGCACCACCTAGTTTCCTGGTACCTAATAAATACATCTGAGAGCTAGGCAGAGTGAGAAGCATGATTGGGTCCTCAGCCTGTATGTATGTATGTATGTATGTATGTATGTATGTATGTATGTAATGTATGTATGTATGTATGATGTATGTATTTATGTATATTACTAATATAAACTGTCTAAATGAATCTTTGGGACAAGCTTATACTGCTAAATGGGGGTAGAAAAACTTTACCCAACTTTTATTTTCCTGATACTCTTTATGTGATTGCTTGGGGGGATGTATTGAATAATATATGTCAGAATTCTTCTATGAGAGTCAACAGCCAGGCAGGCAATCTGCAGCTTGACTCTCATTGGCTCTTAGATTTTGGACAATGTGATTTCTTTGGGCATTCAGTTTCCCATGTGTTTAAAGAATTAGGCTACCAACGCTGTGGGTATTGTGCAGGTGAAGTGGGATAATGTAAGGTGATGTGTTTGGCTCGAGCCTGGCAGCTACTAAGTATTCAACAAATGGGTACTGTTGTTACAAGGTTGCAGTGATAAACCCTATTGTCTTTTAGAATGAAAAATTACTCATTTTAATCATTGAAGATAAGAATTTTAAATAGATCAAATGTGTTCATCCTACCTGATAGGTTGAATTATTATTTTCTGTAAGAATCATTATAACAAAGGAAAGGAAATTAAAAAATAAATATAATTTACTCCCAATTCTTCTTTTAAAAATCTAATTCAATTACTTTTACTTATTCCCATTACATCCCACTCACTGCCCCCCCTCCCAGCCCCCCTCCCAAGTCTTTTCCCCATTCCCCTCACCCTAGTGCTTCAAGTCTTTGTGAAGCTAGGTGCTTCTTCTCCCACTGAGGCCAGACAAGGCAGCCCAGCTAGAAGAGTACACCCCAGAGGCAGGCAACAGCTTTTAGGATAGCCGCCACTCCAGTTTCTGGAACTCACATGAAGACCAAGTTGTACATCTGCTACATATAGCACATAGGAGGCCTAGGTATAGCCCATGCATGCTCTTTGGTTGGTGGTTCAGACTCTGAGAGCCCCAAGGGTCCAGGTTAGTTGACTCTGCTGATCTTATGGTGGAGTTGCTATCCACTTAGAGGATATCCCCTTAATCCTTCCTCCTCTTCTTCCATAAGTCCCCAAGCTCCAGCCACTGTTTGGCTGTGGATGTCTGCCATCTGTTTGAGTTGTTGGGTGGAACCTCTCAGAGGGCAACGTGCTCCCATCTGTAGGCATAACGAGTATCACTGATAGTGTCAGGAAGTGGTGCTCGCCCATGAAATGAGTCTCAGGTTGGGCTAATTATTGATTGGCCATATCCTCAATCTCTGCTCCCTCCCCTGTGCCTGCATTTCTCATAGACAGGATACATTTTGGGTTGAAAGTTTTGTGGGTGAGTTGGTGTCTCTATCGTTCCACTGGGATTCCTGCCTGACTACTGGAGGTAGCCTCTTCAGATCCCATATCCCCAGCGCTGTGAGTCACAGTTAAGGTCACCCTGCCCCTTGATTCTTGGGCGTCTCCCTCATCCCAGGTCTCTGTCTCATCCTGGAAGTGCTCCCACCTCTCCATTCCTGTCAGCTGCAGGTTTTTCTTCATTCTCATGGTCATCTGGCCTTCTCTCCTGCCCCTCCTCACACCTGATTCTGAATAGCCCATCCCCCCCATCACTCCTCCTTTCTTCTTCTCTCCTTCAATCTGCCTCTTATGACTATTTTATTCCCCCTTCTAAGTGAGATTCACCATTAGGTGCCTCGTTTGGGCCCTTCCTTCTTGTTTAGCTTCTTTGTGTCATGGGTATCCTGTGTTTTATGGCTAATACCCATGTGTAAGTGAATATATGCCATGCATGTCCCTTTGGGACTGACTCCCAATTCTTATATGTAATCAGAGCCTCAATGTTCTCCCTTCGGGTTCTCTTTCAGCTCATTACTGACACGCAGGTACATGTTGTCATTGCTGTCATCCGTGAACACAGGCATCATTCTACATTCTGCATTTTAACACAATGTCCTATTCAGAATTGTATCTGTTTATTTTGTGGGGTGCAGGGGGTTGGGATGTAGGGATTTGATAGTTATGGCTCCCATAGTCCTACCTTTCAGAACTTCTAAAAAGCCTGGAGGGTCCATAGAAAATTGACATTTTATTTTAATACTCATGCCCTAGAGCTTTGGTTTGGGAGATTTTATTTAGTTTTTAAAATGATTTTTAGATTTTTTAAGAACAATACAATTATATCATTTACCTCTTCCACTTCCTCCCATATACCTTCTTGCTCTCTTTCAAAGTCTTAGATTGTTTTTAAAGTGATTGTTTTGAAGTTAAACAATTGTTGCTTAAGAGCCGAAAGAGAACCCAAAGGGAGAACATTGAGGCTTTGATTACATATAAGAATTTGGGAGTCAGTCCCAAAGGGACATGCATGGTATGTACTTACTTCTAAGTGGATATTAGCCATAAAATACAGGTACCATGCTATACTCCACAGACCCAAAGGATATGTATATATATATATATATATATATATATATATGTATGTATATATGTATATGTGTATATGTGTA
Organism: Mus minutoides; assembly: GCA_902729485.2. Taxonomy (NCBI): domain Eukaryota; kingdom Metazoa; phylum Chordata; class Mammalia; order Rodentia; family Muridae; genus Mus; species Mus minutoides. The sequence goes on from CACVCL010030592.1 coordinate 32,210, forward strand.
TATGTGTATATGTGTATATATGTATATATGTGAATATATATGTATATATATTTGTGAATATATGAATATATATATTTGTGAATATATATATATATATATATATATATATATATATATATATATATATATATATATATATATATATATATATATATATATATATATATATATATATATATATATATATATATATATATATATATATATATATATATATATATATATACATTCATAACTACATAGATCTAACCTTCTCGGTCCATAGAATGTTACTTGTATGTTTGCTTTTAGTGCTGGCCATTTGGTTCTTGATAGCAATAAAAGCCTGCTATCAATAGAAGAAGGCAAATGAAAAGTGAGAGCTTTACAATTGTCTTTGATTTGTCCCTGTGGCACACTTTTGTCTTGTTTTTAAGGTAACAGGACTCACACGATATTAACTACTTGTGCGCATCCCCTGAAGTCACGACCCACAGAGCAAGATGAGGATCCGAGACACAGCGATGTGAAATGACACTTTCTGTGGACACTTTCTCCTTCTTTGAGGAAGGAGCCATTTCTCTGATCTCTCCCTCATGCTGTAGCTTTGCCACCACATTGATGTGTGCGAAGGCTTGAGATGACATGTCCCTTTCCTAACGGTACCGTGTTTATCACACAGCGGTGTTTAAAGTTGTCTGGGAACAACAAGAAGGGAAAGAAAGTGACATGTCGGGGTCCCTTGCTATCCCTTTGAGGACTGTTTCCTCAAAGGCACACAGTAGAGCTGAGCAAAAGGGACAGAATGCTTGGTCTCGGAGCGCTTCTTTCCTGGGGGTGAGGAAGACAATTTTTCTCTACTGAGTCTTCTCAATTTTAGACAAAAGCTGAAACACAGAAGTTCTACTCCAGATCACTGAGTGTGACTGACACATTTGAAAATATCTTTTTACTAAGCCAGGAACCAGGGCTAGTGTGAAAAATGCTGCCCGCAGGAAAAACTGCATCGGATCCCTGTAGGAGATTTCTCCAGGACAGAAATACCTCAGTTCTTAGAAATGTCCACTAGATGGCAGCATGACTCTAGTTAAAGTATGGTGTCTTAAAAAAGGGGGGAATTCTTAATGCTGAATGGAGAGGTTGGAATGCAAAAAAGCTTTCTGTATCTAAATCTAAAGCTATTCTAAGCTTGTGAGTGTGTCTGCGTGCGCGTGCGTGTTTTCATGCGTGCGTGCATGTGTGTGTGTGTGTGTGTGTGTGTGTGTGAGACTTGCTTGAACACATGTCACAGAGCTCCTGTGGAGACTGGAGCACAACTTTTTCCGAGTCAGTTCTCTCTTGAGACCATGGATCAACCAAGAGGCTGAGTTTAGTTGTCAGGTTTGCATTGCTGCAAGCAATTTACCTTTTAAGCTGTCTCACCCACCCGAGTTTCCTGGTATCATATGAAGCACATTGGTGTTCTTTCCATAGATTTTACCATCAGTTTCTAAGCAACATATGATTTAAGCCAGCTTCATGCTATAGCTGAAAAACCTTTCATAGTCTACCTCCACATTTGGATGGCCAGTCACAGGTTTGCCTGGCTAAGGCTTTGCTTTTTGAAGGGCAGGTGATGTTGATTTGCTAACTGGCTCTGAAGTCATTTGAAGCAGACCACGTAGCTATGATCCTATTAACCGCTGTTAGATCATGATTTTCACCTGGTAGTGGGATGTGAGCACATCTTCTTTTTCTACTGCAATTTCATATTAGCGCAGCCCCATTTTTGACCTTTGACGGAAGCAATATATTAAATAATGATGTTTGCACCGAATGCCTGGTGGTGCGCGAGCTGTTAGCAGTGCAGAGCAAGACGTTTGGCGGTTTCGCTGCAGAGGACTGTATAGTGGGACTCACGCATAGGTACATTCTTTAAGTAGAAGCAAATTCTTTCTTAACATCAACTTACGCTCAAGATTCTTAATTTTATTGATTAGATAAATTGCTTCTAAGCAGCTGGGGGATTGAGAGAGGACCAGAAAGTTTGAGCTGAAGACTGTCAGTAATGGCTTTCCAAATTTAAGGATTAGTGGCAGATAGATGCCAGGATGTTCGTGGGGAACCAGGGCCCCACTGTGGCTGCCCGCCATTGTTACCATCTGCTATTTTAAAGACACGTCCATGTAATTAGGACAAAGTAAGTTAGAGATGTGTGCACAGTAAGTTTGGTTAGTTGATTTAGTTAAGGGAACAAACACATGCACACTTAACTGTATATCTGCACGTGTACATGTGCACACACACCATCCCACCCACAGACACTGGTCCACCAATAGCACGAGCAGGTCCCTTAGGTTTGAAAACATTAATCATTCTCTGTAAAGAACCTGGTAGTTGAGGTGAATTCAGATGTGTCCTGTGTGAGTTTCACAGTCCTGGGTTTAAAACAGAAGCAGTCGTGCTGGAGAGATGGCTCAGCGGTTTAGGGCACCGGATGATCTTCCAGAGGACCAAGGTTCAATTCCCACGTGGCAATTAACAATGGTCTATAACTCTAGTTCTAGGGGATCCGATGCCCTCTTCTGGCCTCCTTGAGCACCGCATACATGTGGTGCGCAGACATACAGGCAGACGAATGCCCAGACACGTAAAATGAAAAATAAAAAGTCATTTAAAAAAATAGAACACACATAAAAGAAGGAAGCAGCCTCTGCTCACACAGCTGGCCAGCAAACAGAATTCAGAAATACAATGATGAAACACATATCCACGGCCCACAGGGGGCGCTCGGTACTTCCCCCTGACTACCCTTCACCACAAGCCTTGGCATAGTGGTCTCTTACCACGCTCTTTCCAGCTCAATACTTTGTAACGACAGCTGCAGAAGGTTCTTCAAGCTCTTTCTTTGATGGAGTGTGCCTGATCTTCAAAATTCCATCCTGGGGTCTCCGTGCCTTCCTGTTCATTGCTTCTGCTTCTATTTTGGGGGGAGGGAAAGACTTATCGATCTGTGGCCTGCAGGGTGATGACCAGGCAGTGCACCCCTTAAGCAACAGGCATTTCTGAGGATGCCATGCCAAAAGAGAACATCTCCAGCCATCAGCCTCCAAAGGGCTTTCCCAGCTGCAGGAACGGACAGTTCATCTATAACTTGGGCAAGCAGGGCTCTCACTGGGGTGGTGAGTTTCGAGGACGCTGGGATGTTAAAGGGAAAAGCTGTTGTCGCCCAGGACCTTAGAGTACTGGATTTTTTTTTCTCTCAATAACAACAAGTGCAGGCAAACAGTAATGGACACAGGAAGAGAAGAAAACACCGCTGAGAGATGGGGGAGTGTCAGTCAACAGGGAAGAAAGGGGCCAGGACTCCTAGCAGCTGAATTTCCCATTGAGGAAACAAATGTCTGGGGAGAGCAGCAGCACCTTGTGACATTTGCTAAGTGGCTTTGATGATTGACTTCTCAATTGAGTTTCTGTACTGAGCAGAGCAAAGGGTGTGAGGGAAAAGCAATTTTCCCAATGGGAGTGTAAAATCTTTCAGCCTAATGAAATGTTTTCTTTCTGGTCTAGAGATAACAACCCACTTTTGGATTTTATGCCTCCTATTGATTCTTTGTGTATTTTTTATAGAAGCCCTGATGAAATTCAGTTAATTGTATTTTGTTAGACTGTGAGATTGTCTTTTTAAATATTCTCCAAACCCTCATGTACATGGTCGCTCTCCATCTTCTCTCCCTCTCCCTAACAAGGTGCTTAACTTTGATGAATGGTTTGTGGCAGCTTAAAAGAAAAAAACACCCCTCAAAACTCTACATTTTTGATCCCCTTCCTGTTTGAATAATGGTGGAAATGCTGAAAAAAGCCAAGTTCTGCTCAGCAGTAAGAGGTTGAAATACGGTCATTAAGTCCTGATGGGTTTTTCATTCTGCATCCCATAATTTTAAGGAGCACGGATTTGTAAGATGGTTGGATAAGTGCAAAAAGTATATAAAAAATGGTGCAGTGGGGTCTGAAAGGAGTTTTGCAGAGGGCTGGCTTTATTTGGAGAGAGAGAGAGAGAGAGAGAGAGAGAGAGAGAGAGAGAGAGAGAGAGAGAGAAACAGTCCAAAGCTGTGCAAGTTCTCAGGGGTTAGCTTCGCTTTGCAGGGATGAACCAGAGGTGGGATATGGTGGGGAGTCTGTGATTTGGTAGCTGGTGGTTGGGGCTATTGTGTTTTCTTTCTTGTTGTTGTGTTTTTTTTTTTTTTTTCTCCTTGGTGCTTTATTTAGGGATGGCATTATCTCCAGGGAACTGCTTTGCTGTTGGGCAGTAAAACGAGTTAATTCTTGAGATAAAGGTTCTCATAAAAGAATCGGAGCAGGAAGACTTTGTGGTTTAGAGAAAGTGTAATCTTTATTGGATGGCTAGGGCAGGCATTGAAAGCAGAATTAAATTTATAATTGTTTAACAGACAAAGAGGTTTCGAATAGATTTCAACCCAGACCAGCAAAGGATCACATCCAAAACAGAGGGTATGGAGAGACAAGGCGTGGTGGTCTGAGGGTATGGAGAGACAAGGCGTGGTGGTCTGAACAACTCTGCCACCGGATCTAGGAGTTTTGTATTTCAATCCTGGTTTTGCTTAGAAGCCACAGGTGTTTGGGTAAATGTCCTGATGTTTCTACTCTTTGGTGTTCCTACCTGTGGAATAGAAACTTTGTAGTGGGCTGAATGAAGAAGTTTGAGTGTGTTTCAATGTAGGCTGTCAGCAATGTTATCAGGCTGGTCTATTGTTCCTGTAACTCCTTTTACCTAAGTAAAGAAAGTGAACACATTGAAAGTTGAAAACCACTGAAAGTGGCAGACTTTGAACTGAGATAGTCTAAAACGGATAAAACAAAGCAAAGCACAACAAAACACATGCACACATTGCTACCACAGACACAGCCTGGAGAAATAACCCTTGCTTCGAGTGATTGACTTTGGTCCGGCTCCCACATGTTAGGACTTACGGGTACTCGTCTAGAAGGCAGAAACTCTCGAGCAAGTGCAAAGCGGTTCTGTTTTTCCAGTGGTGACATTGCTGTCGTTTGAATGAAGGTGTCCCCTCCACAATTCATTTTGAAGCAATCCTCATTGCAGAGGCAGGGTGTAGCTGGTGGTGTAGCTCAATTGGTAGAGTCTATGCTTCCCCACACATGAAGTCATGGGTTTGATCCCCAGCAACACATAGTGTGGTCCTGAATGCCTGTGATCCCAACACTCAGGAGATGGAGACAAGATGATCAGAATTTTAAGGTCATCCTGTACTAAATAGAAAAATTTAGGCTAACCTGAACTAGGTGGGAAGTTATTAAAATTTGAGAGCTCTTCTGCCATGAGTTTATTATTACCTTATAAAAGGGTAAGAGGGACCAGCACAGGGTTCTTTTGCTCTCCAGATCCCTTCTCCACTTATAAGAGTCCATAATGTTTGAAATGCCACCTTATAGGTGGAGACTAGACCAATGCTGTGACCTAATTCTGTTCCTCATGTTGTGATGATCCCTGTACTGGCTGGTTTTGTGTCAACTTGACTCAAGCTGGAGTTATCACAGAGAAAGGAGCTTCAGTTGAGAAAATGCCTCCATGAGATCCAGCTATAAGGCATTTTCTCAATTAGTGATCAAGGGGGAGGGCCCCTTGTGGGTGGGACCATCTCTGGGTTGGTAGTCCAGGGTTCTATAAGAAAGCAAACTGAGCAAGCCAGGGGAAGCAAGCCAGTAAGGAACATCCCTCCATGGCTTCTGCATCAGCTCCTGCTCCCTGACCTGCTTGAGTTCCAGTCCTGACTTCCTTTGGTGATGAACAGCAGTATGGAAGTGTAAGCTGAATAAACCCTTTCCTCCCTAACTTGCTTCTTGGTCATGATGTTTTGTCCAGGAATAGAAACCCTGACTAAGACAATCCCCAACTATAAAGTTATTTTCATTGCTACTTCATAACTGTAGTTTTGCTACTGTTGTGAATTGTAATGTAAATATCTGATATGCAGGGTGCCTGATATGTGACCCCCGTGGGAGTTTCAATCCACAGGCTGAGAATCACTGGATTAAATTCTCACTACGCATTGAATCTGCTGGAATTTTCACTTTGGGCTTCCAAGGCCTTCACAACTATGCGACATAAACCCCCCTTACTTAAAGTCACCCAGTCTCTACTGCATGAGACGGTGGCCCAGACAGATGAGGATTCCACCCTCACTGAGAAGATGTGGCAGTGTCTTCCTAAGTCTGTTAACTGAAGAGCTATCCGTGAGGCAGGACATCCTCGGGGCATCATGGAACAAAACACCACATTGGAATGGTTCAGAATAGTTGAATTTTATTGCTTCAGTACTGGAAGCCATTGGTTTGAAATGGAGAGATGAGCCCAGCCACATTCCCCCAAAGGCTGACGCTTTGGTGTCCTTAACCGCTGGCAGCCTCGGGAATTTTGTTTTTCTTTTTTTGCTTGTATTTGCCCATCTTTCCCTATGTCTCTTCATATGAACTGTTTCCCAGCAACGCCTGCTTCCAAGCTTCCTGTTTTTAGGGAGTGGTGGAGTGTGTGTCTAGCATGCGCAAGGGACACCTCCAGATCCCATGGTTAACTAGTGCAAAGCGACTCTATTACTTCCCTACTGCAGCTGTAACAAGCCACACACAGTTAGTGGCTTTAAAAAAAAGCACATTTATAATCTTCCGGTTCTAGAGGTTAGAAGTCTCAATGAGTCTTATGGGGGTCTTACAGGGCTACAATTAAGATGTCAGCAGAGATGTGTCCTTGTGGAGCTTCTAAGGGAGAGAACTCATCCCTGTCTCCCATATCTTCCAGAAGCCATCTGCATTCCAGGACCCCTCCTCCCTCAGTCTTCAGAGCTCAAGGTGTGGTTATCTTCTAACCTCTCTGAATCCCTACTTTATCTCCTTTAGGGCCTTTGTGATTTTATTGGGCCCACTTGGATAATACCTGAACATCTCCTCCTGTGCAGAGCTGGACCTTAGTCACATCTGCAAAGTGTTTGCCATGTAAACAAGCTCCAGCTTGTGGGACAGGAATGGCCCTTGAGGGGCTTGCTTTGTTTGTGTTAGTCTTCAGGCCTCCTTCATAGAGGAAGTCGGGACCTCGGTGGTTTGGCTTATAAGTTCACCGTTAAGAGGATTAAAAGGCATCCTTGTTGTGGCCCCTTCAGCCAGGGGCCTAGCACAGAGCAAGTACCTCATTCTGCAGTGGCTGCTCATCCTGCGCCCCATTTTAAATCCCTTTAAACTGTGGGCACCTGCACAGACATCTCTGATGTTAGCATATACCCAAAGCAAAGTGTGCTTGTCTTGTTTTCCGAGGAGTCAGTGGAACTTAGTGTCCCTGGTGAGTGGTGGGTGGGCTGGCATGGATGTCCTTTGCACTGGCCACGCTTCAGTCTGGTGCTTCACTGTTCTGCCACATACCTTTACTTATGATCATGCTTGCAAGAAGGGCATATTGAATATTTGGAGGACTTTAACAATTAAGCATTCCATTTTTTTCCCGTTTTTCTTTTTTTTAAATTTTATTTTATTAGTTATTTTCTTTATTTACATTTCAAATGCTATCCCAAAAGTTCCCTATACCCCTCCATCCTCGCTTCCCTACCCACCCACTTCCACTTCTTGGCCCTGGTGTTTGCCCTGTACTGGGGCATATAAAGTTTGCAATACCAAGGGGCCTCTCTTCCCAATGATGGCCAACTAAGCCATCTTCTGCTACATATGCAGCTAGAGACATGAGCTCTGGGGGTTCTGGTTAGTTCATATTGTTGTTCCATCTATAGGGTTGCAGACCTCTTCAGCTCCTCCATTGGGGACCCTGTGTTCCATCCTATAGATGACTGTGAGCATCCACTTCTGTATTTGCCAAGCACTGGTGTAGGAGTGTCTCCTCATAGGAGACAGACAGGTATATGAGGATCCCTTCAGCAAAATCTTGCTGGCATATGCAATAGTGTCTAGGTTTGGTGGATGATTATGGGATGGATCCTCTGGTGGGGCAGTCTCTGGATGGTCCATCCTTTCATCTTAGCTTCCATTGATGCTGGGATTGCAAGCTGGTACAACCATTCTGGAAATCAGTTTGGTGGTTCCGCAGAAAATTGGACATAGTACTACCAGAGGACCCAGCTATACCACTCCTGGGCATATACCCAGAAAATGTTCTAACTTGTAATAAGGACACATGCTCCTCTATCTTCGTAGTAGCCTTATTCATAGTAGCCAAAAGCTGGAAAGAACCCAGATGTCCCTCAACAGAGGAATGGATATAGAAAATGTGGTACATTTACACAATGGAGTACTACTCAGCTATTAAAAACAATGAATTTATGAAATTCTTGGGCAAATGGTTGGATCTGGAGGATATCATCCTTAGTCAGGTAACCCAATCACAAAAGAAGTAGCTTGATATGCACTCACTGATAGTGGATATTAGCCCAGAAGCATAGCATTTTTAGTTACTTGCATGTTAAAGACTTTTGATTGGCTCTCTAATGGTTACTCCTCCACCTTGCCATCCCACCTCAATTTAAATCTTCTAGAGCATTTAATGTGTCTTATATAAGTAGCCTAAAGCTGTGTGAATACAATGGAAGAATAAAAATGACTGTTTTCATAACTATAATAACAATGTAAATAATTGAACACTTTATAGTGCTACAAAGGACTTTGCCATTCGACTGTCAAATACATGGCTGGTTTGATGGTGACACGGGCATCCTAGTGTCCAGATGCTGTCAGAGCTGACCTTGGGTCACATTACCTGCTTTATAACTCTACTAGTGACTCTTATGAACTCAGAAACCAAAGGCAAGCCAAAGATCTACTGTGAGCCTCGGTTTCTACATATTACAGTTCCTCATAGGGTTGTGATGAAGAGTCACCCGGAACACTTCCACCATGCAACTCTAGTTCTGACACCGTCTCAGCGCCTGAGACACACTGGTTGATATTATTGTCACTGCTAGTCTGGCTATCATGAGATTAAAACAAAGACCTTCATGTCTTGATTTTTAACTGTTCATTCAAGTTACTAGGAGCTATGATACAAGCCAGGTTTGTAAAAGTAGGTGAGAGAATCCTTGAGTGACCACCCACTTGATTTCAGCCTCAGATGGACTACAAGGATGGACCAAAGAGCTGGAGATCAAGAGGTGTGGGATGCGGGATGCAGCAGGGATGGAGATGTAGCTCACTCGGTGATGTATGGGGGTAGCCTTGATGAGGCTCCGGGTCTAATCCAAGTATTACATAACCCGGGTGCATTGCTATATATCTGTTATCTCAGTACTTAAGATGTAGGTATTAAAGGATTGAAGTTCCAGGTCATTATTGCCTAGTGGAATTTGAAGCTAGCCTTGTCTACATAAAATCCTGTCACAAAGAAACAAGCAAGCAAGCAAATAAACAAGAAGACGAGGAAGAAGTAGTAAGATAGACGTGATAAATCTGTCTTCTAGAGAGAAAGAAGTGTGTAGTTCACTGCCTCTGCTCCTCATAGAGCTTCTATCCCAATTCTACCTATAAATATTAGGCAGTTTGGTGGGTACCACAGACCAGAATGCGACTCTGATCCAGAAATCCAGAATGTGATGGATTTGCTGGCCAATTACTAGGAGAGTGGAGTAAAGAGAGATTGTCAACAAGTTGGTGTAGACTATATTCCAGCATTCTCCTAGGCAAGGAAAGCAGATTCTGTTGAGCGGATACCCAGGGTCCACCTCAGCACTAATGTAGATGGCTGTCAGCAAGCACGGGGTAGGGGAGCCAACATAGGTTTCCTTGAAGAAGAAAATCCTTATGTCAGCTAGAAAATGTATCTTTTATTTGCCTGATTTAATTTTCTTCTTTGAGGCTTACTACCTTAATCTGTAAACTAGTAGTAGTCCTGGAAGCTTCTAGCCTCTGCACAATCTTATCCAGGTCTAGAATGTTTCCATCCTCTGAGACTTACTGCTAAATAATCTTACCCCTTCCTCGTTCTCTCTGATATCTGGCTGGCTGATTCAACTCAGCTGATCCGGCTCAAACTTCCCTCCAAGCTGACTGGTTCAATCTGGCTTCTCTGGGCTTCTCCTGAATTGCTCTGCTTGACCTCAAACTAATTCTAGCATTCTGCTCGAATCTTCTGGCTCCTTCTCATTCTCTGGCTCCTTCTAACTTCACCTGTGTCTAGCTTGTTCTCTCTTCAATCTGTTTCTGTAAACTCTCCTGGTAAAACTGCCTTCTCCTTTTTTCCCTGCACTGCTCTATTAAGTAGATTCCTTTTCCTCTCTCTCCTTATGAGAGTTAGGCATATCCTATTCTGTCAAATCTTTCTCTGATTCATCACTTTGTCTGCCACTCAGAGACGAATTTCAAACACAATCACTTCCTTTTACAATCTAACTTTACCTTCATTCTTTGAGATTAAAGGTATGTGCTAAGGTCTGAGTCACATCACAACTAGAAACTGCTTTTTTCAAACTCAGGGTTCACAGTGAGATCAAATACCTGTCAAGAAGAGAAGACTCATTTGCACATGTCTATAGAACTTCTAGGGTGAAAACCTAGTCATGGGGCAAGCAAGGGAGGGAAAGGAATTCAGGGAAGGGTTCGGTCCAGAGAACCAACCTAAAGGTCATGCACTTGATTCCTATGACATGAAGTCTCTTTGCTTCTCCTTTCCATTCATATTCTGATTCAGAAGGGTCAGAAACCATGGTGTTGTGACAAGTGTGAGGAGAAAGGATGACTGTACATGATGCAAAAACAGAAGGCAGTCACTACCCTCTTCTAGGCAGCCAGCCTCCTCGAATGGGCTGCGGACATTGAAAGGCTGAAAGGCATAGAATTATTTTTTAACTGATTGGATAAGAGACATGAGTTGAATTGAGATGTCATTCATTAGTAGAAAATATTTAATGCACTTAAGAAATTTCTTCTATATCAGGTTCACAGGCAAGAGAAATCCAGTCCTATGGAAAGGCATCTCTACATTTGGCACATTATAGTAGTTATGCCATCCCTTTGGACAGTAACCCAGCAGGTGGTATTGCAATGGTAATAAGTATTAGGTAGAGGAGATCATTACATTTCAAAAAGGTAAGGGGCATGTACAAAACCCCAGGTTGTCAACTTCTGGAAGTAGGAATGAACGCTGATACTTCTTGCTCTAATGGAGTGGTTCTCAACCTGTGGGTCTCAACCCCTTTGGGAGTCAAATGCCCTTTCACAGGAGTCATGTAAGACTATAATGTACATTATGATTTATAACTAACAAAATATAGTTATGAAATAGCAATGAGTATAATTTTATGATTAGGAGTTACCACAACATGCGGAACTGTATTAAAGGGTCACAGCTTTAGGATGGTTGAGAGCCACTTCTCTCCTGTAACACAGAGAAGCAAGGGTGTAGTCAGACAAGGGTGTAGTGAGAAACAGTAATGGAACGAAAGCAGGAGAGGAGTCTTGAGCTTCCAGCACATTCTCATTCTCAGAAAGTCCTACATTTTTTTTTTTTAAAAGATGGCTTACTTCTGGCTTGTGAGCTGTTATTCATTCTGGGACCACACACATTCAAATAAGTTACATTTTAGTTTGGATTGAAAATGCACCTCAAAGTCCCTATGTTAAAGCTTGATCGCCACCAGCCTTTTGTACTCCTGAGATATGGTGAAACCTTGAGGATGTGGTTAGGTTGCTGGGGATACAGTTTTGAAAGGGATGATATTGGGACTCTACTCTTCCCTCTTTTACTTTATCCTATTCTGTATTCCCTGCGATGAGGTTCTACAGCATCCTAAACAGTGGGCATAGTTACTGATTTTATGAAACTGTGAACCAAAGTATAGCCTTTCCCTCTGTATGTTGATTAATCTTGGGTATTTTGTCATACCAACAGAACACGTATTAACACAAGTTTTTTTTTTTTTTTTTTTTTTTGTGGTAAAAATATAGACTAAGCTTCTAGTCATTTCTCTTTGGAAAGATATGACCTTACAGGAATTTTGTTGAAGGAAAGGTGCCTTTCTGCTCTGCTATTTTTATTAAGGATGAACATGCCAAATCTATTGATTATTTTAGAATAAAAACCTCAGTTCCACTGTCTTAAGGATTGAACCATTCTAAATGGAAACTGTCTAGAGGAAAATGAAGATGATGAATATAGAAAACACTATAAAAAGGCCATTGGCCAAGTTCCTTGGGCACTTAGAGCTATTGAGGCTTTTCTTGAATTAATATTTAAATTATTTTTCTGAGAGAGGACAAATCGACCAAATATAGTATGCCCATATGCTCAGCAGTCAGAATGAACTGTGGCTGCTGTTTCTTACTGGGTGTTTATGGCAGTACTGTACTAAATAGCCATTTCTTTAAGCTTGGTTGCTTCTGTGGAGATAGAGGAACCTCCTCCCAATACCTAGGACTCTTGCTGCCTCCAGGAAATTGATTCAAGGCCCTTGGTCCTCACGCCACTTCAGCTTCCTGGTCACACACTGCAGGCTGGGTGTGGGGTGTGATTCATTGTTCGTGTCACCCTGACACACGTGTCAGAGAACAGTGCCATGCTATGAGTCTCAGATTGCCCTTCATTCAAATGATCTCTCCTTTGGTCAAGGGCTAGAAGCTGTGGCTAGAAAAGCTAAATGCCATGTTGCACAGTCTTGATGGCAGTTGAAGGAAAATAAAAATAAAATAAAAATATCTCACTATTCTTTCTCTCCCCATGTCCTGAGGCTTCCATCTTGCCCAGATGACAAAACAGGAAAACAGTCTCTTAGGGAATCATCTCTGTTTGTGGCAGATCCTAAAGCAGGAACCTTGTTATATACAAAGGGCAACTGAAGAGCACAAAGCATTAGACATGCATGGCATGTTGGATGGAGGAAGATGGAGGAAGATCAGCTTGTTCTCTGTGGGACTAAGGACTGACCCAGAGAAGGAGCTCAGAGTCAAGCTCACATGCCCAGCTCATTAGCATGGGCAACTTTCTAGTCTGGGGCTGTAAGACTTAGCTGTCACTTAATTTCTTTGTAGATCCCGAACAAAATTAACTGAATGTTTCTTTCATTTTGCCTTTGGCCTTCTCTTTGCATCTCTCCAAAAAAGCTGATCATTATGTCATATCCAAAGTGAGTCACGAGGGATCAAGCCTGGGGTGAAATGTTCTTGAAGACATGTTTCTTTTGAAAGAAGCCAGGGTGTAGGCTTCGATGGCATATCTCCCCCCCCCCTTTGGAGGGGTCCAGGAGAGAGGTTTGAGGTCAGATTTCCACTAGTTCCAGCCTTGACTCTGCTGCTGCTGACTGGGGGGACTTGGGAAAAAACAATTAGTTTTCCAAGCTTGACATACTGTGATGCAAAAATTAACATCCTTTATCTCAGAATAGTTGTCTTGTCCCGGCACCACCTGACAATGACCAAAGGCAACTTTAAAAGACCCTGTAGAGCTAATTTCCCCAAGTTCACTTAGGAATTCTGACGGAAGCAAGCAGTTCTTTCCATAAACCTGTGTAATGTGGGACTGGGAAGACAGACGGCTCAGTGGGTGTGCTAGATTGAATGAAAATGACCCCATAGGCTCACAGGGACTGGCAATATTGGGAAGTGTGGCCTTGTTGGAGTAGGTGTGGCTTTGTTGGAGAAGGTGTGTCACTAGGGGGGTGGGTTTTGAGGTCTCAGAAGCTCAAGCCTGGTCAATGTTACACTGTCACTTCCTGATGTCTGTGGATCCAGATGTAGAGCTCTCTGCTATGCCTGCGTACTGCTATGCTTCCCATTATACTGATAATGAACTAAAACCTCTGACCTGCAAGCCAGTCCTAACTGGTTTTCCTTTATAAGAGTTGCTGTGGTC
>CACVCL010030593.1:0-46001 GCA_902729485.2 Mus minutoides
ATATATAAATATATATATATATATATATATATATATATATATATATATATACACACACACACACACACACACACACACACACACACACACACACACACATACAGGTACACACACATACATATATACATATACATTTATATAAATGTGTGTTCATGCTTTCCTTTTTTGGCAATTGTAATGTGTTAAAAATATTTTTACTTTATGATGGGGAAAAATAGCCACTACTATTATTAAAAAGTCACTAGAAACATATATTTAGAACTTAAAATTGACCCAAGATTCAGTCCCTATTGTGTAGAAGACATGGAAACAATACATGCATTCTTTGGCATCCTGCTTCTAGAAGGGTGTAGACATGGACAAAAGTGATTCTCGCGTCTGTCACAGGATGCAGGAGGCTGAAGCAGGAAGGTCAAGAGTTTAAAGCCAGCCTGTATCCATACTGAGACTCTGCCTCTAAACAAACAGACAAACAAACAAACAAACAAACAGAAAAACCAAACCAAAGGGTTCAGAGCCGGCTTTAGAGTCTTGTGGGCGGCTGACAGCCATGACAGTTAGCTTTTGAGACCCATCTCAGGCAGTGACTGAGCATGGCAGTAGGGTGCAGTGGCTATCTGCCCATGGTGGGGTTCAATTAAACAGGGATTTTGTTGCTGCAGAGCTGTCTTGGATTGGCAGGGACTTTCTCGGGCCTCCGTTTCTATCTGGCAGCTTCTCTGCCCACTCATGTCCTTTTCCTCCACAGTTATAAAAACCTCCACACATTTTGCAGTCCTGACTTAACTTCAGATCCAGCCTGCTTCCCCAGCTGCCAGGCTTCCCCAACCCCATGCTGAAGCTAAGCCATGCTCTGTTAGGCACGTCTGTAGATCGGATGGGAGGTGGCTTGAAGGCTTTAAAAGATCTTTCCCTTCCTTTATTCTATGGATGGGGATTCACTATTCCAGATCTTTAGCCTCCGAACAGAAAGGTTTTATTAACACCCTGAAAAAAAAATGCCCTTAAAAAAGGCAATTTGGGCTCGGGGAGAGAGTTTATTTTAGTGTGTAGTTCAAGGGTACAATTCATCATGAAAGGTCATGGAAGCATGATCTTGAGCATGTAGGTAGTCACACGGCACCCTCAGCCCAGAGGATACAGATGCTCACACGGCACCATCAGCCAAGAAGCAGAGAGTGGCGATGTTGTTCAACATCCTCCTTTTTACACCATCCAGGACAGAAGCTCCCGGAGGAAGGCTCTGAAGGGAAAACTCATTGCTTCTGATAGCACCGTCTCTATATCTACAATGGTCGACATTGATCTTACTCATGTTCAAAGTTATGAGCACAGACTGATGAGTGAACATTATGCAATAAGAAGATATATATTTAGCATTATATAATATACAATATAATAAAGTAAATAAATGAGGGCATAAATGAACTAGAACGTAGGCACACCTAAAATTCCAGTCAAACAAGGGTGTCCGAAGAGAGAAATGGGGAGGAGAGGTCATGCTGACAGAGGGTGGAACACAATTATGTTTGAAAAGAGGCTAATTCCTAAGCCAGAGAGCCCCACTCTTTACCTATCCAGTTATACTCAGATGGGAAAGGAAAACTTAAGTGAACTGCCCCAACAAGGAACATTTCTTGAGCTATGCTCAGAATTCTGGGAATGCCAAGGTCCTTGTTAGGGGGTCCTGTTTGTTACCAGTCGAGGGTTTTGTTTGTTTGTTTGTTTGTTTGTTTTGTTTCTTTTTTATTTTTCTAAACCATTTCTGGAAGAAATCAGATCTTTCCTTTTTCTACACCTTTTATCCTTTTTTCTTTATTTCACAGTGGTCTCGGGTCAAAGACACCCGTGAGAAAACTATTAAGAAATGTAACTAGTAGTTTGGAAAATGAAGTCCACCAAGACTAAAAGCTAACCATGGACAAGGGTCCTGCATGAGGTCGTTGGTGATTGACTCTGAGAGATACACTCAAACTGGCTGAGATGTTAAAGCATCTTCCCTCGTCTCTTGTGTAAAGTCTTAGAAGGCATAACTGTAATTAATTAGGGGGATATGTAGCAAATTCAAGAGAACAATAATGAGATTATCTAGGACTTTTCATCTGCTTTCTTCAGCTTTTAGAGGCTATATAACAGCCTCTAAAGTTTTAAGTGTACCATACCCCTTAAAACGGCAAACTGGCAGAGTTCAGAAGTCGTCTCAGGTAAGAATCTAGGCTAGACTTCAATAATGACTTCAAAGCATGAAGTAGAATAATTTGTGACTTACAGACATCATCAGGAATTGACCCAAACAAGGCACATCCTATTACCATCACATATTCCTAGGAAGGAAGATATTTCAACAGCACAGAATCCCTGATCCAATTTCTTCAACATAGTGAACAGAATTCCTCTTGCCCTTGATTGGGATAAAAGTGGGTAAGGAGAACAACAATATGCCAATAAAGGGGAAGGGGTCTGCCCTTAGCCTGCAGTAATTCACAGTGTTTTCCACAGGCACCGGCTCTCACTGGTCCAGTCTATAACAGGATTGTGCTGACAGCCAACATAGCCTGGTGGCACGGTATGCCACCTTCAGGGTCACACTCTGGGTTCACATCCTGACTCTCCTACATATATTTGGGTGTCTCTAGATACCTTTTAAAAAAAAACTTTTCTGGGGATTTTCACAAATTTATTTTATATAAGATGGGTGTCAGCAGGTCATGATGATGTATGTCTGTAATGTCAGGAGGCTAAGTCAGAAGGATGCCCTGAAGTTCAAAGACAGCCTGGTCTCCATAGAGTTCCAGACCATCCTGGGATCTATAGAAAGATTTTTGTCTCAATAAA
The DNA here is from genome assembly GCA_902729485.2 of Mus minutoides. Classification (NCBI taxonomy): domain Eukaryota; kingdom Metazoa; phylum Chordata; class Mammalia; order Rodentia; family Muridae; genus Mus; species Mus minutoides. The sequence continues at coordinate 2,836 of CACVCL010030593.1, forward strand.
ATGAAAGAAAATAAATAATGAGACAGGAACCAGTGTCATGGCACACACTTTAAAGAATTGGAATGAGATAGCAGGGTGCATACAGTGTAACAGCTGGTCAGAGAAACAGTCTGGAAACGGTAGCTCTTTATTACACATTAAACGCATTGTCTAAGAGTAATGAGCTAATATGTGGGATGCTGCAATCAGGACCCAGAAAGGTCTCACTAGGCTGGACTCAAGGAGCAAATCTAATAGGGTGGCCTTTAACAAGGATAAATGTATAAGTAGTGCGATTCTATCTAAACAGCAAGTGGCAGACGCCTGGTGGGGAGATGGGCATTATCAACTGCGCACCTGAACAAAGGCTTGGGCGCATCGCTGACTCTTTGCTAATTAAGGGTCAATGGTGTGAGAAGTCCACCAAGAAGCAAACGCTACTTAGGCAACATAAGGCCAGTGCATTATCTGGAACAAAGGAAGAAATAGTAGCCGTGCCCTCTGCTATTCCCTGGCTCTCACAGGTTACCAAGGGTGGCGCTGAATGAGACTAGGAATGCAAATCCAATTGGAGCAAAACAGGCAGAGGTAAGAGAAAAGCCCATAAAGGCTCTAGATCTGTGTCCCCAAACATTCAAAAGGCAGTATGTACGTGGTAGATAAAATCCTTTGTAGCAAATTTCCAGCTCCTTCTCTGCTTCAAACTGCTCAGAAGAGCAAGGATGGGGGCTAAGTTCCAGGAAGGAAGAATGCTGCTTACTCTACAAAGAACACACCTCCAGTCATTAACACTGTCCCCAAGTGGGGACACAGTGAATCTCTCAGCACTGGGAAGGCCCAGGGAGAAGCTGAAGAAACACCTGCAAAGGATGCTGTGTGGTAACTATGCTATCTCCTAGCTTAAGGCTCAGACTGCCTGCCTTAGAAGTCACAGGCAAAGGTAGATTTTCCTCTGGGGAGAAGGCTCATAGCCCTCTTTAGATCATTTATAGAACCTCACATTACCCCCCCATCACTCTTTCAAGAGATGAAGATGTACTGAATTGGCACATTCTTTGTTCAACATGTATGTAACACTATTTGCTACTGGACCAGGTGGTGGGAACACAAGAGTTGAATAAGAGATGCTGTCTCTGTCCTTGTAAAGGGAGAGCTGGAATGTGAAGCATCTTGTTAAATGTATGCAAAGTTCATTCTCTGCTGTGATGGTGCTGTACAAAAGAATGATATGACATGAGTGACAGTATGCTGTTCTTCCTGGGGACTGTCCCATCAGCTTGGGGACTGGGGAACTCAGCCAGAAACAACAATCAAAGTACCTAAGCAGTTTTCACAGTCCTCTGGAGGTGGTGTATTCCAGGGTCACCAAGGACTCCAAGGGGCTGAGACAACAAAGCCACAGACATTTTGCAAACCCATGCTGAGGTCCTGGGAACTGTGTATCTCTGGTCCTGACCTCTCTAAGACCCTATGCTGCCTGGTTATTATAGAGTAGGTGAATGAACTAAAATGTTCTAAGATGAGATTTCATGGGAGCTGCAGGAAGAGACCTTCACTTAGTTCATGAAAGCCCAAATCAGCAGCTGCTGGCTGGCGCCTGTATGCACACCTACATTAAACTGCCAGCTCCTTTACATTTATTTACCCTCCATGTACTGCCTGTTTATTGGGCTAATAAATTGGAGGCAGTAATATCCACTCATCAAAACCCTACCTGTCTTCCAGGGCCTGGCTGTCACCTTACATTCTTGAGACATCTCCCCAGGTACTCTGCACACAGAAAACATGCTATTCTCTGAACAGATGAAGCATCTACTGTGTATGCCACTTATTAAGCACTGGCTGTTTACCTCTCTGGTTGTTACTTCTCTGGATTCTTTTACTTGGCTGGAGTTTCTGGTTCTCAGCTAGGTGAAGTCTTGCCTGATGAGGTCATCAATTCTTGGTTACTGGGGTGGAGCCAAAGCTCATGACTGACTCTCACTGTGAGATTTAGAGGCATGTGAGCCGGTTGCTAAGTAGGGAGTCATACACTTATCTTTGGGTCTTTTAAAGAAAACTGTTAGAGCCAGATAGAGTCAAACTCAGAAAGGCAGTCTGCTTTGCCCTGGCCTGTGGATTCACCCAGTCGCCCTGGAAAGATCAGAAAGAGGGAGATGGATCCTGTGGGTTTTTACACTGAAGACTTGACATCATGGCTTTTAGGTTTTTCCATAGTCTAAGGAACACTATAGTTATGGATTTTTGAGACAGAGTCTCATTATGTAGCCCTGGTTGTCTTAAAATTTGTTATATGTACCAAACAAGCCTTGACACCACAGAGATCTGTCTGCCTCTTCCTCCCATGTGCTAGAGATTGCATGTGCATGCCATCTGGCTTGTTCCAGAGCATGCAGCCAGAGGGGTAAATAGTTGGTGCTTAATAAGAGATGTACACAATAAATGCAGCTGTTCAGAGAATAGCATGTTCACCATGAGTAGAACACCTGGGGAGAGATCTGGAGAGTGTAAGTTGACATTCAGGCCTTGGAAGTCAGGTAGAGTTTTGATGAATGGATAATACTGTCTCTACGACTCAGATTCTCAGGCTGACCATGTCTTGGCATCTTTATGTTCTGCCAGAGACACAAGAACAGACCTTCAAACTCTCAGCAGCCCATAAGAACTTTCTCCCAGTCAGTCAGATTCAAACAAACATAGAGAGAATCACTGACTCGGATGAGGAAATAGAGAAGTTTGACACAATTGAAATCTATAGCTGCTTTAAAAGTGAAACAGCTTGCTATCTACAATTATCCAACTCGGAACATTGTAAGTGGTTCTTAGTGGGACCAAAAACGTGAATAGACACCCACATCTACCTTCTTAGAGGAAGCATCCTGTCTCCAGCTGGGTGTTACTCAAACATAAGCTGCCAGGCTCAGATTATGAGCAAATGTCTGGATATAAACCATGTCTTCTCTGAGGGACTCTCTCTAAGTCCAAGCCATGATGCAGGTTTAAAGCTAGCTAGGATTCGAGAGAGACCAAAGAGCCCAAGCACAGAGAATTTCTTTACATCATTGACCCTGACCTAGGCATTCCCCACCATCAGAATGCTTAGTTTCTTCTGGCCCTTTCCATCATTTGGGCAGTGTTGTTTGCAAATCAAACTGGCTCCCAAGGTCACAGAAGTCTAGGTCTCTCCTTTCATGGTCTCTTCTATGGAGGGCTCTGGTGGCTGAGACAAGCATCTAAACTCAAGGGTAGGTCCGGACTCAGAGGGGGAAGCTGACATTAGGACAGAAGCCTGATGCTTGCCTATGAAGTCTGCCTCTGCCACCTTCCACACCCCCTCCACCCACTGGCAAGATGCAAGCAACACCAGCTGGGTCAGTATCCTTCACTACACTGCTGCCATTTATGGCTGCTCCGAAACCCAAGGCGACACCAAAGGAACAAAGGACATTTCAACGTGGACACTGGCTATAAACACAGCCGTTTAGAAGTCACCTTGGACTCTGACTCTGCCAGAAACCATTAGCCATATTCTTAGGCTAGTGCTGAACATAGGTCTGGAAATCTCCATTTGGCTGGAAGCTGTTCTATTCTTTCTCTTTTCCCCATTTTCTCTTCCTACCACACAAAACACTCGAGACCCACTTGAGACCTAACATTTGTCTGTTTTGAGAATAGATGAGTATTTATTAGAATTAAACAGCTGGGAGCCCCGTGATATTTAGACGGGTATTAGGAGGAATGTATGAGGAGAGGATAATGCTGGGTCTTTTTGTCTGTAAACCAGCCTGGGCTTAGTTACTGAGGGGATTTCTCGGGTCTCCTGTGAGAACCAGATACAGTTAATTTCCTGCAAAAGCTGCGGGCTGGGCCGTGCTGATATTGCAGTGTTATTTAGAATAGAAAGGTCAGGCCTGAGATTGAATAATCATTGACAAGAAATCCACAGGGCAAAGGAAGCAGTTGGCGAGTAGTCACTGACTCATTCCTCCCTCCACCCACCTCCCTTCATTCCTGGGTATCTGTTGATTCTGGGGCTTGTTTAATATTCTTTTCGCAACTGTTCCCCAAATTTGTAGCTGGTAGGGGATGTGTGTTGAGACAAAGAGAGGACAGCTTCCGAGCCATCAATGGAGCTGGGACGTTCATTCTTATAGACTGGCTGTATCTATTTTGGGCCATTGGCCTTGGATACCTGTGTATGAATTTTCTGACTGTAAATGGTGGTTTTTCTTCTCAACAGTTTGAAGCACCCCGAGTCTAGAGCCAAATATCAACCTTTGAGAAGCAGAGAGGAGAATCCCATGAATGGAGCACACGTTGTGTGTGAGGCTGGGGTAGTTTGTGAATTCTGGCACCCACGAAAGCCCACTTTACTGATGGAGAAGGCATAGAGAAGGTGGATGGCTTGCTCAAGACTTCTTAATTCATACCCAGCAGTATGAGCGCGTGAAAGCTGGGGAGCTTCTCTGGTGCCAGCCTCTTTCCCTTTATCCAGTCACCCTAAGGGGTTCCTTGTTCTTATTTCATACAGGAGTTTCTTTCTTGTATTGTATTATTGTCATTAGCTGGCCCCTCAGATGACTAATCGTACAAATTAGATGATGTAGACTTGTGTCCCATTTGTAAAGAATCTGGACGGGCAAGACGAATGCTGGCATCCCTTCTGAATCACAGATGCTATGTAGTTTATTTATTTTGAAATTATTTATTTAATGTTTGGAATGCAACAAGAAGACTGGGAGTCTGAGGCCAGACTGCGATAAACAGCAAGTTCAAGGCTAGCCTGGACTGCATAGTAAGACCCTGACACCCTCCCCGCCCTACCAATAAAAAGAGATTCTGAGAGTAAGGAAAGGTGGAAGGTTATAAGGTCAGGATCAGAGTGCTCTGTCTGGGTTTCCTCTAATCTAGGCACGGGTATCAACAAGTAATGAGATGACTTCTTGGCAAAATGGCTTTGACACACACTGGCCTGTCTGTTGAGGTACCATGTCATCAGAGTGCTCTGGCCTCTGGTGACACTTCTCATGCTTTATATAACTCCAGGCCTGGATCGTAAGGAGGACCATTTATAACAGGTTGGGCCATAGGGAGAACAGATCTTAGAGTTCTGTCATCCTGAGCTGACAGAGACAGAAGAGCAAAATGAGATTGCCAAGTCATCTGCTTCATGCAAATCCAGCTCCTAAATTGAGACGCAGTGCGATGATTCCTGTTACCAAACCAGGTATTTAGCAATGAGTACAAACATCCCTGGGAATTAACGGGGGTTTTAGTGCAGCCAAAGTGTTTAAAAGCCATGATCCGGTGACTGCTAACCAGGACCTTGGAGTCCCGAGTGTGACCTCCGTATGGACTCTACTTTCTCCACCTCTGTACCCAGAAGCTACAAAGCACAAGGTTGTACACTGGCTTTGAGAGTTTATCTTTTACAAGCCTCGAGTCGTTTAGTGCAGGAAGATGGCTGCTAGCCTTTGTCAGTGCGGCTGTGTGTGGGTTAGGGTAGTGAGAGGAAGAGCTGATACACACAGCAGGATCTTGTGTGCTAGGAAGTGGCAGGATGCCCAGAGAGTTAGCAGCCTGGACTTTGAAACCAGACTCTCAGCTCCTCTACTTTTTTTACTTTGTGCCTTAGAGAAAGTTGCACAACCTCTCTGAGCTTCAGAGTTCCATCTGTGATGAGTGGTTACAGCACCTACGTAAAGCCGTTGAGAAAATTAAAGACGCGGGCATGTGCAAACCCTTAGAACTCTACCTATTTCACCTGATAAGCACAAAGATGTGAACATGTACTTCTTCGGCCTTGCCAAGCAGTTGCATCCAGAAAGCACCATTGGAGTGCCAAGACCTCTGGTACGCAAACAGATTAATTAGGAGACAACTGGTTTCTGACCTGACTTCTGCAATGAAGAATCAGGCTCCCAAGACCTGGATGTGATTCCACAAGCCAACCTTGGAATGAGCCTTTAGTCTGTTTTAGGGCAGCATGAACTGACTCTCTGACTCCCAATAGGTTTATTGCACACCTCTATGAGCCATGCACCTCCATTAGCCATTTGTTCCCTAGTCCCCGTGCCTGGTTTTATTCCTTGCAGAACTGGAGCTGTGACACCTGCCCCTTTGGGTTCACACAGTGGTTCAGATGCCCCAAAGGAATATGTCAGCACAACGTTTGAAATGCTTGACACATCTGTGGTACCAATATTCTAACCATGACAAGTGTCACCTCTGTAGGTTGGTAGCCCTGTTGTCAGATGGCAATCCATCCCCCCCCTCCACTGCCATCCCCATTACAGAGTGAGTGCGGATGAGAAGGATGACCTGGAGAATACAATCTCTGTGGCGCCATCTGGCATCCTCTTTGCCTTTGATTTATGAGTGCCCGCCTCTCCCTGTGCGATACCATAAAGGCAGGTTGTGTGACACCTTTACTGTCTGGCACAGTGAGAAGCAGCATGATCTCATGCATGCAGGGACAAGGTGTGGAGGCTCACCTCTGCCCCTCCCCCTCCACGGATTTCTACACTGTGCCTGGCCACATGTACTGGTCAGGAAACTACTGGCCATTCTAGCTGCTCTGGAAAAGGTAGAGATGAGCCAGGGCAGAAACAGGTCAGCCAAGGTCCAGCCAGGTGGGATGCGTCTCTACAACCTGTCACGTCCCCTTCTTCCAGTTTGTTCTGGTGCCTGCCATCCCTGAAGTTTATAGGTATCATTACCTGTGAAAAATCTGTTCCATCTGAAGACCGTCCGGGTTGGGGATGGGTGGCAGATTGCAATTTAATGACCAGATTAAAATATGCTAAAGCAAACAAATAAATAAATAAAAATCCCAGCAGCCCGGAGCTCCACAATTCATTCTGTGGGCAAAAGAAGCTGGGGCTCCAGGGACCGGCTCGTAATTCACCCCATCGGCAGGTTTAGTAGGCTGTTACTGTATGACCACAAGGGGAAACAACTCTCTAAGAAAGATTTACACTGACTGCCACTGGAGGCTGAAGGGCTAGGGGCCAGGAGCAGAGGATTTGGGAAACAAACAGGTTCTACACTGACCGGTCTGACAACAGAGGTCCACATTCGCTTCCTCTTCTGAGTTCTTCCTGACCCCTACGTTGCTCATTGGGATTAAATCACTCCTCCTCATGGCAAATGAACCCAAGGTCATAATGCCACTTACTGATGGAGGCTCCGTTTTCTATCTCTGTGTCTTAACAGACTAGCCTGTTTTCTAAGGGTAGGGAAAGTAGGGAAAGTAGAATTCTTTTGTTCTTCTTAATTTCAGGTATAATTTTGAGCCACTGTTCAATGAGTGGATGCTTGAATGAGCAGTATGTGACGGGATCTGTGTAACTCAGGAGGGTGTCACAGCCTGTAAGTATCTAACAGGAACTGGTACTCTTTGGTATCCAAGGAGATCCCAAAATCCAAGACTGCATAAAATGATATAGTGTTCTCATCATATAACCTGCAAACACCTTATTATGCCTTTAGTTATCGCTGGATCATCTTTTATTATTTTTAAGTGTGTGTGTGTGTGTGTGTGTGTGTGTGTGTGTGTGTGTGTGTGTGTCTGTCTGTCTGTCTGTCTGTCTGTGTTTTGTGGTCAGGTATCTGCACAAGTTTGCAGGTGTCTAAGTAGGTCAGAGGTATCAGATATCCTGGAGCTGCAATTATAGGCAATTGTGAGTCACCTTATGTAGATTTCAGGGACTCCGTTCTCTATGATGAGCGAGACTCTTAACCTTGGAGCTTTCACTTCAGTCCCCATACTGTTGGTCTAATGACCAAAAAGTCTGTATCTGTTCCATGTACAAGTAATTTAGAAATAGTTTTGAGCCTCTGTTGAGTTCACAGCTATAGAGGCTGCAGGTGTGACAGGCTAGCTGTGCTGCGGGTAGGCATTCTCATCCAGTGAAGAAAAGGTGGGAAAAGGACATCAAGGCCAGCCTTTGCCTCTTTGGCCTTTGATTTCTCCGGGAACTGTCCTTTGATGTTCCTGGCCTGCAGGTCTACTCCCTGCCAGTTTCTCTTTTGCAGCATAATCCCTGTCCCTGCTGGTCCCTCTGCTCAATATTCTCTTTGTTGTACTTTATTACATAGTTAGCTAATTTGACAGTTTGAGCTTCAGAAGCAGTTACTTAAGAAGACGTTGTTGGCTCTATTGACTAATTCAGTATTCTTCCCCCACCCCATTTTTAATTGGTTGTTTTATTTATTAACATTTCAAATGCTATCTCTCTTCCCAGTCTTTCCTCCAAAAATCCCCTATCCCCTCCTCCCTCCTCCTGCCTCTATGAGGGTGCTCCCCCACCTGCCCACCCCCTCCTAGTAGCCTAGTTTATTATTATTATTATTATTATTATTATTATTATTATTATTATTATTACATGCTCATAGGATTCTATCTATCTTATCTATCCATATGAACAACAGGTAGATGTTATATAGGCATTCTCAATAGGCGGAGGTATCATCACAGGAAGAACTACGTAGTGTGTGTGTGTGTGTGTGTATGTGTGTGTGTGTGTGTGTGTGTGTGTGTGTGTGTGTGTGTATGTGTGTAACTATGTGTGTACATGTGGACATGAGTGTGTGGGTATACATGAACAGGCATGGAGCCACAGGTCAATTCCTCAGGCTGTCTGCTGTCTACCTTGTGTTCTGATACTGGATCTTTCATAGGCATGGAACTAGGCTGGCCGGCCAGTAAGTCCTGGGGGATCTGCCTGTCTCTACTTCCCCAGTTCTGGGATTCTAAGTGTGCAGCATCGAATTTTAGATGGTTTCTCAGGCTCAAACTCCTCATGCTTGTGTGGGAAGCACTGTACCAGAGACATCATCAAGACTCGTCCGTCTTCACCTGTCACCCTAGCACTCTGAATGGCACATCTCAACGGAGACATCAAGAGAAGGTCAGTGCTTAGTGGAACGTTACATCTCCATGGGGTCTTCTCATTCCCCACGAAAAGACATCTCTGCAGCTCTCTCCTCCCCTATCCTGTCACTCTATGACCTATCACCTTTGCCCACTGAAATATACATGGTGATTGCAAACGCAGAGCTCCATAGAGCTAGAGCCTAGAAAGGCTGGGGAAGCTCTCCTCTAGGACCCAGCATAGCTGGGGATCGCTGCTGTACTTGAAGGAGAGAGAAGGGTGAGGAGCTCCAAGGTCATCACTCATTTCTACCCTTTGGGGGAAATGTTTTCTATTCACATTCAGCAAATGATGCTCTTGTACCACTAACAAATGTCAAGTGCTCTTCCTGGGACTTTGGGGAGACAGAGCATTAGCAAAAGAGGAACAATCTGGCCAAAAGGACAGGAGTTCTATTTAAGGACAGGGAAGCTAAGTAACAAATGTCACCCCGAGACACCAGGGAGACAGCTTTGTATCAACAACCATGAGTGCAGAAAGAAAGAATATACCCATGGTGACCTGTGATTATACTGACTGCCTGCTTTCTAGAATCTTCCAGAAACCTCCCTCTCATGCTTTGACACAATCCTTAGCTCTCAGCATTACGTTATGTACGGGCTAGGGGGCTGCCTGAGCTGAGTGTTGGGGGCCATGTAGGGAATTTGTAGGAGCTGCACACCAAGGCTGACATATAAACAGCATTGCTAATAAGAACACCATGGCTCCAGCCCACAGTGATTTGGCTTATGTTACATTTCTTTTTTTGTTTATTCGTTGGACAGCGGTGACCCACACTCAGTGGTAAGTGTGGGGGTCATTGTTCAGTCCCCCTCCATTCCAGGTTGGAATTGGGATAAGGTCTTATCCACCTTTTCATTCCCACTGAGGGTAAAGGAAATAAACTCAAATCGGGGTAGGAAAGGGATCTCAGTTCACAAGGGAGCAGAGAGACGGTAAATGATTACAACTGAGGCCCATAAGTGTTAGATGAACAGGAAAACCAGAAGCCTGTCAGGCCTCCTAAGTTGTCATCAGACACATCTGCACTGAGCAGTGAAATCCGGAGAGGGGATCTTTCAGGGAGAGCCTCCTCCTGAGCTAAAGATATTTGTATCTCACCCCTGTCCCAAAAGCAAAGTGCTATATGTGCATGTATTCTCAAATACAAAAGTGGGAAGGGGTGGCACATGGATATGAGTATACATGTTTGTGCAGCAGTATACATGTGTGTGCAGAGGTCACAGGCCAACTCACAGTGTCCTTTCTCAGAAACTGTCTACCTCAGTTTTTGAAGCAGTCTTTCATTAGCTTGAGACTCTCAGCAACCCAGTTAGACAGGGTGGCCAATAAACCCCAGGGATCCACCTGCTCTCATGTTGCCAGCATGGGCATACAAGTGTGTGCCACTGTGGCTATTTTTATATGGGTTCTGGGGTTATACTCACACATCACAGACTTGCACAGATAAACCATCTCCCCAGTCCCTGAAAGGCACATTTTTATCATACCAGGAACTCTCTGGGGCCACACCACCATCATCTTTGACCCCAAATACTGTCACCATCTCTTCTGTGGCTCTTTATTTCCAAACTTGCATGCTTGTAGCCTATTTGCAATAGTTGACAGAGTCACACTCTTAAACCGAAATCCCACCACACTATCAGTCCTGTGTTTCCACTTCCCCAAGGCCTACAAACTCATGTTCATCTCAGGTCTGCCTGCAGTCCACCATTAATTTTCTGACCATAGCACCCATCTTAGTTACTTTATATTGCTGTGACAAAATACCATGATCAAGGCAACTTATGAAAGTAAGAATTTTTGGGGTGTGTTTGTGTGTATTACAGTTTCAGAGGATTAATTAAAGTCATAACCTTTATGTCAGGGGACATGGTAACAGAAAGACAGGCATGCCACTGGACCAGTAGCTGAGAGCTTATGTCTTGATCCACAGGCAGGAGGCAGAGAGTGCTAATTGAGAATGGTATGAGCTTCTGAAACTCAAAATCTACCTCTAGCAACACATCTCCTCCACCAAGGCACACCTACTAATCCTTCCCAAACAGTTCCACCAACTTGGAATCAGTTACTCAAACATATGAGGCTACAGGAGTAATTTCTCATTTAAATCACCACATTCTACTCCATGCCCCCTCACATGCTATGGCCACCTCATAATGCAAAATACATTTAGTCCAACTTCAAAGGTCCCCATAGTCTTTCAGTCCTAACATGATTTAAAAGTTCAAAGTCTCAAATGAGACTCAAGGCAGTCAATTAATTGTAACCCCTGTGATATAAAAAATCAAGTTATTTCAGTGTACAATGGCATAGAATATATATTAGCAATTCAAAATGGCAAAATGATGAAATGCTAGACTAAAGCAAGATTGAAACCCAGAAGGAAAACTCCAACCTTGTACCCCCGTGCCTTATGTTAAAGGGCTCAGAAAGCTCTGACCAGGCTTGCCGACTGCAATAGTTCCTAATAGCTTTCTCCACACTGAGCCAGACACGCTATTTGCCTTGAAATTCCTCAAATATCTTAGGTATTCTCCAGACTTACAGTCTTTCATGGAATAGTCTTTCTTTCTGGAACAATCTTAGTTATATTAGTGGGTTGCCCTGGAGTCTTGTAGCATCTGTTCAAAACCACCATCATCCAGTGTTCAGGATGTCCTTATCTTGGCTCATCGTGCTACCCCTGCCTGCCTTTCTTATCGTTCTGCCTGCTTGGTTCACTGGCTTCTTTACTATGTGCTTCCTTTTCCCACTGGAATGGAAGCTCCACCACAACAGAAAACTGAATCAAGTGTTCTAACAGTGTGAGGTATGTGGTGAGGAGAGCTGTGAATGCAGCTGAATACAAAATCATAAATTACTCATGACATTATGAGATCTTTTTGCAATTGTGTGTGTGTGTGTGTGTGTGTGTGTGTGTGTGTGTGAATACGTGAATATGTATGTGTGTGTGAATGTATGGATGTAACTGCATGTCCATATATGCACACGGAGACAAAGGTCGATGTTGGGTGTCTTCCTCAATTGCTGTCTGCCTCATACTTTAATCCAGGGTGTCGTTTAACCTGTAACTCACTGATGCGGTAGGATGACTGGGCACTGACCCCAGGGATCTATTTGTCTGCCTTCCTAGTAGCGATACTACAAATGACACCATTGTGCCTGGCTTATATACAGGGCTTCTTTGGGTAACTGAACTCAGCCTCTGACGCTTGTGTGACAAGCCCTTTACCAACTGAGCTACTGCCCCATCCTCTCAGTAACCTAAATATTTTAAAGAAATTACACGCTTAACCTTTAGAAGTGTGTAGGTGGAACTGCTCTTAAAGAACTCTGAGGTCAGACTATGGTAATTTATTTCTCGCTTGCTCCATGCTTTCTCTGAACCTTTGTTTCTCTTAGTGCTCCTCTTGCTTTTTGACTGCCAAAGTGCCCACGTCTCCCTTTAGAGTAATAAGAAAGTCTCTGAGACTTATTTCAGTAGCTTCTGCATCTCTCTCGTGACTTTTCTTTCTCTCCTTAACACCTCTCCCATAGTGCTTTGTGCCTCCGTATCCCCCTTCTCCTGTTCTTTCAATCCTCCTCCTTTGTCCTCTCTCCCTGCTCTTTCTCCTCCCTGCACTTCATTTCCTCATCTTTTTTATTTTTTCCTACTTTCCCCCATTGACACCTTTCTTCCTTCCTTCCTTCTCTCTCTCCCTCCTTTCTTTCTGTTGATGGATACCTACTAAGTGACCAAATGTGCCAAATGTGGCACTTGACTCTGCTTTTCTTTGTAGGAGTCATGTGGTCCCTTGGGGGTCTGCTGATTGATGGAAGGAACACTTAAGAGAAATCATGGTGGATCCAAATACAGGGGGAGAGCATGGAGGAGGGAATGGTGAACTCCAAAAGCACGGGGGCTTCCCAGGACACAGACACCTGCCTGGAGAATCAACATGGCTGCACTTGTGAGGGTGGCAGTGTGACAAAAGTCATTCCAGGTGTTTGACATCATGGCATTGAGAACAAATAAGAAAGGAAAAAAAGGGGAGGGAGCTAGATCTGGGCTTTCTGTGGGTGCTAAAAGAAGATAATTCCTGAATTAAGCTTGTAGTGGTGGGTACAAAGGGCCCTGAGAATTCTACATATTTCTTTTTCATTCATCCTCATATTGTTTTCTTCATCTCTCCAGAGCACCTGGTTGAAGACGTTTATTGCTGGTGGGCTTCAGTGCTCTCAGATCCTGGTGTCTTCCTATCAGTCAGTTGCAGTCAGCAGAGTTGGAAATGGATGGACATGAATTCCTGTGTGACTTGGGGGAAGGTGGCATAACTGCATTTGCAGTGTAGAGAGAGTTCAGTTGGGGATCATTTAGCACTATCTTTACTTTGTGATACTTTTGGATATAGTAGATTACAGTCTCATATCCTTCCGACTTTCCCTGGCATGTGATCATTTCAAATATTCTAATCTAGCATTTTCTCTGTCCCTTAATAGATTATCTCAAGCTTTCCAACTGTAAGAATGCTTTTATTTAAACCCACAGATGTTTCTATAATTTCAACCTAATTCTGTTTCCTCTCAGTTTATGTCTTTGTTAATGGATGTAAGGTTTTATATTCTTCCTCAAACTTCTACTTGGACAAGTAGAGTTGCATTCATCCCAAGACCTCAGAAGTAACAGTTAACTTTTGCTCTGTCTTCAGCATGATTCAATCTAATCTTCTGTCTTCTGGGAATGGAAAGCATCTCGTGGTACATGAGATGTGGCTGCTGCGGGCTTGCTCAATGAAGAAGTGCAAGACAGGAGTCTGTCTGATGACCACAATGTCTTAAGCAACAGTCCCTGAGGTACCAAGCCCAGGGAACTCCAAATCCTCAGCAGAGATCTTGCTATTGATAAGGAAAGTCTTGAATAGGGACTATCATAATTCGAAATAAAGTAGGAGCATATGAAGAAGCAGGGAAGTAGATCTAGAAACAAAAGATTTGCTTTTATACCACTGAAGGTCAGGGTGCAGCGGTATGACTGCAATAAAGTGGGGTGTGGAGGATGGGTGGTTAATGACGTGGAAACAGGTGCAGAGGGTCCTGCAGAGTTAGAAGTGTGAACATGAAGGAAATCAGAGCCTCCCGGGGCCTGTACTCCAGCCTACCCTTAGAAGTTCCTGGAGGCTGGTTCAGACCCGGCTTCCACGGAAGACCTCAGTACTTGCTTTGTTTGGAGATGTGATTCCCATGGAGCTGCCACTCCTCATATGGACATGTAAGAAGCTACAGATCCCCAACCTTTCAGGTAAGGTAGATGGGCCTTGGAGGGTTTGCAAAGCATCCTGAATGCTAGCACTTGGAGAACAGTTTCACCTGAGGGGAGAGTTTACATAGTGAGATATTGTGCGCATCTTTTCTCCCTGTAGTGAAATCTCTGCCACCTTGGTAATAAGAAGGCCCAGAAATTAGCAGAAAGAGGAAATAGGGATTCTTATTCTGTAGCGCATATTTTAGTGACTGTAGGTTTATACTAGACCAACTCTGCCTGTCCAACTCAGAAGCACGAAGTCACTCGCTTGAAGAATATAACATTTTCTTAATATATAAGAGATTGACATATCTGGTGGGTCAGAACATTTTGTGCTATCATTTGGTTAGAACATATAAGGTTGTTTTGTTTTGTTTTGTTTGTTTACTTCATGTAGTTATTCATGTTGCCTTTTAGACTGTCCAAAGCATGGGTGTGTCAAATGTTTCACTCATTGTAGATTCTCCTGGTTTCTTTGATAGAAACACAGGATCTATGTAGAAAACATGTGAGACCAGCAACTCTTAACATGGGAATGTTAAGTTAGCATTGTAGGAGGGGTGTGCATCTCGGGAACATAGATTTGTTTTCAACATTGCTATCTGGGGGTGTGTGGGGGTCTGGGGGATAGATGGGTAGAGAGTGGTGGAAGGGCATTTCCTGATGCAAAACAATGAAGGCTTCTCTATATCTTATATGCTCCCCTACTCTATGGTTAACAGGAGGAAGCATTTTAGTGTATTTCTACAAATCAGGGCTACGAAAGGCCTCTAAAAGGCACATGCTGGAACTAAGAATCAGATCCACCTGGATTTTTCAAGAGGAAATGGGATCAATAATTTTTTTAAAAATTGCAATTTTGTGATCAAAACAGAAGCCACAAGGAAGTCAAGGAGAAATGAGGGAGAACACACTGAGCAGAGAAATGATAGTAGGAATATTTTAGTAGTCAGGTAGAAAGATTGTGAAGAGAGACAGGAGAAAGAGGAGGGCAGAGGGGAAGGAGGGGGGAGAAATGGAAGGCACATGGGGAAGGAAGGGAATGAGGAGAGGCGATAATCATAGCTAATATTTCTTTTCAGGAGAAGCAGGAACGAGGAGGCTATTCTAATTGGTAATAGTTCAAGGATGACAATGTGCTGTGAAATATATTGGAGGAATGGCACTAATAAAGAATGCATCTTTCACCTTTAGTGTTTGACAGGAACTGCTCTGAGTGCTTCTCATGTATTAACTCATTTAATCCTTCCAGGAGCACTATGAGGTAGATACTGGCTTTAACGATATCTCATTGTGAAGGAAATGGAGACACAGAGAGATTAAACAATCTATCAAAGGCCATATACCTTAGTGATAAAACGGGAAATTCACACAGGGTGAAAATCCCTTGTCTGATATGCTCGGGATCAGCTGTTTCGTTCTTTGTATTTTTTTCAGATTTTGAAATACTTTTTAAAAAAATTAGATACAATGAGATACATTTGGAAGGAGATCATTCTACACATATAACCCATTTATGTTTCAGATACATTGTACACTCAATGCCTGTAAATAATTCTGTGTACTTTAGTGCTAACCATTGCACGAGGCCAGCTGTAGAGCTTCACACTGAAGTGTCATATTGCTGCTCACAGTTTCCATATGCTGAAGTATATTGGATTCCAGATCTTTGGGTCAGAGGCACTCAACTTGTATCTCCCTCCACTCAGGGCAACTGGATTCCTTGAGGATTCCTGAGTGATGAGTGGCCAGCTTTCTTCTAAGGAAAGGACTAGCTTCAGAATGGAGCGGGTAATAAAAGACCAAGGCGGACTTGAAGCTTGCAACTTCCAGCCTTGTCCCTCCCACCTCTGTGTTTATCACCAGTGACCTGTGATTTAGTCACTCATGCCTCTGCAACTGAACCTCCACAATCCCTAACAATGGGGACTGAGCTGATGAACACAGCCATGTGCAGGGGAGGTGCATGCTAACTCTACGAGAACAAAACGTTGTACCTTTGGGTCCTTTCTGCTTAACCCATGCACCTCTCACCTAGCTGCTCATTTATATCCTTTAATGGCAAAGGAGGACATAGAGATGGAGGTGGTACCCGAGCCCCATAGCTATTTCATGAAATTACCCAATTTAAAGAGGCGATTGCAACCTAGTTATAGCTTCTGATCAGACTTGATGGTTGCATACAAAACCTGTAATGAGGATAGTCTGTGGGATTGAGCCCTATTGAGCCCTAACCCTCCTCTAAATAACTAGTGTCAGCTTTGGTGTGAGTTTTAAGACACCTCCCTGATGCTGGAGTGATGGTTGGTGTAGATAAGCTCTCATTTGGTTTTAGAAGTGGCTTCATGGAAGATCCCGAATGACAGTAGGGGACCTGGCACTTAAGTAAGTATGATGTGGCTGTTAGGTGCTCAGTGGGCAAACACCATGGAGACCATACGGGAAGGAATCCAGAACACACCAAAGCAACGGGTAGGAAGATGCTGGGGACTGCAACCAGAGATGGTCTCCTGAGTGACTCAGGAAGGGGCCCTAGGCACTGGCAGAAAATGTGGGTGCACTTGAGAGGAATAACTGAGGAAAGCAGAGTGAGACATTCAAGGGGATTAGTGAATTCAAATGTTGTCATTTCTGTGTGAAGGGGAATTGGTGAGCCGTGCGTTCTCAAGGCATAAGCCTGGAGATGGGGCTCTTTGGGGAGATCCTGATGAAGAAGAAGCGATTGCAGGAATCCTGCTGGAGCATAGGTGGCTGAGTCTGGGGAAGTATTGTGGAATTGGAGAACATAAAGCTGAGCAAGACACATTTGATACAGCAGAAGCTTTGAATAGAGTCAGGATTTGGGGAGGGGGGGATTAAAGCTATAGTTTAGGAATCTATGGTAGGGAAGCAAATGTCTAGGCCCAACAGCAGAGAGAATGAGCGCTATTCAAGAGACAGAAGAGAAGGAACTAGGGAAAGAAGGTGGCCAGAGTATTTGAAACATTTCCAGTTTGCTTTCAAGGAGCAGGGATGACCAGGAAAGGACTGTTAAGAACAAATGTCAGGACAGTTTGTTTCTGTGGCCAGGGAGCAGGCCCTGTCACTCTGGCTTAGGCCCACAATGCTGAGCGAAGGTGAGGCTCTGTGTGTGTGTGGGGGGGGGGCGGTGTGCGCAGGGTACATCCCACTGCCCTGTAGAGTTTGTGCTCAGCAATTGGCAGCTGACTCTGGCTGAGCCAGGGGGAAGGGCAGAGGGGTCACAGGCTGGACAGTCTTGCAGAAAAGGAAGAAGCAGAAGTCACAGAGGTATAGTGACCTGAGGATGGGGGTGCAGGGCTTAACAGGAAATGGAAATTGTGTGAAATTTTAAATATGTGTATGCATGCTGGGGGTGGAAGGGAACCTCAAGTCAGCCCGTGGACTGGAGGGGACCCACTTTTACATTGCTGAATTTTTCATAAAGGCATGAATATTTCAAAGGTCGTTCTCAGAGAGAGGGAGCAGAATGCATAGGTCGGGTTGTTTCCCTGAGGATTCAGGAAGCAAAGTGCAAGATTAACCTCTTGTTGGTGGCTTTTTTTCTCAACACGACAGTCGATCCCAAGCTACTGGTACTGCAAGACTAAGAAAAGTTTACTTTTACTTTTTTCATACATGCTCTCTTTTTCTTGCTTTCTCATCAAACTATGAAAGCACCACTAACATCATTCATTGCCAATAGTCAGGTGACACTCTAAGTCCTGGTTACTTCATTTTGCAAATGGAGCTGGTGCTTTGCAAGTTGATTTCTAGGGGAGAGAATGCGGTGTGTGTGTGTGTGTGTGTGTGTGTGTGTGTGTGTGTGTGTGTGTGTGTGGAATACTAGAGGGATTCAAGGTTTGATTAACTGAGCATTGGAAGAAGGAAGGCCCTAGACCCCAGTTGTTGCAATGGAGTATGAACGTACTTGTGCACAATGAATGCATTAGGAATTCAGAGAGGATAGAGATGCAGATTAACACCCTTTTGGATTTTAATTTATAAGAGGAGGAAGACTTTATTTTGAACTTTAATTTCTCTCTGGGTACTTATTAATAAAAGATTCATATTTGAATACATACCAGCACTGTGGGCCTCTTCTGCTCTGAAGGAATGCAGGTTGATAACTGCTGAGCTCCATTAGAAATTTGCCTGGGTAGTGAGGAGTCGGGGAGTGTCTTTGGCTTAGGGCACGGTGAAGCTCAAACATTAATGATTGGTCTACCAGGTCTACCCAAAGCCATCTGAATTCCAGGAAGACATGACAGAGACCACGGTTCTCCAAAGCAGGAGGCCCTGGCCAGTACTTTTGTTGAAAACTTTTATGATATCTCTCCCTCCACCTCCCAGCTCTGCTGAAGATTAAGGAAGTCTACCTCGGTGAGAAGCCACAGATTACAACCTTCTAGGCATAGTAACTCCCTACTGCACATTTATGTGGATGTACACAGCTTAAGTTTTTGTGCAGGAATAACAAAGAAACTCTTGCCCCATAGTGCCTTTCTTTCCTCTGGTCCCGTGCTCAGAGGGCAAGCGTAAGCCCAAGACTTTTGGATTCACTCCATGGGCAACTCCATAGAACGGAGCCTTGCATCACGCCTCACAAAATGACTCTAATGCAGAGGCTATATTTTGGCCACCAAAGAGATATACCATTAATATTTTAGCTGCATTTCTTCTTCCAAAGTGGAAACTGGTAGAAATGTAGAAGGATGTGTAGGAACGTATGGATTATGAGAGTGAGCATGTCTGACTTCCCAGTTTAGATCTGCTAAGTCTAAGCGGTGTCTGTCGACTCTGTATTCTACGCTGGACTCTGCCTTTTATATGACAAGGCATTTAAGGTGTGGTTCAATCAAGAGTGAAAATCATCTAAAATGATACTCTTGCTTCTCTAGAAGAGGCCCAGGGGAATCCATGATGGAGGTGCTGTCCATAAGCAGCTCCTATAAGATCTGCCAGCTCCTTGCCCATTCAGAACCACGAACAGTATGATATTGTTATTTATAAATTATAAGTCGGGCGTGGTGGCGCATGCCTTTAATCCCAGCACTTGGGGGGCAGAGACAGGCGAATTTCTGAGTTCAAGGCCAGCCTAGTCTATAGAGTGAGTTCCAGGTCAGCCAGGGCTACACAGAGAAATCCTGTCTCAAATAAATAAATAATAAAAAAAAATAGTGTAAGATGTTCAGCTCCAGCATGAATGAACTAGGGCATAGTCTACATACAGTCTCTTAGATGACTCCTGGTCATCAGCCATAATTCTTTGAGGCAGCTCTATGAACAAAAAGGTGTGCCATCCTGAAGATTCGGGCAAGGCTTTTGCCACTCTCAGTAGCTCCCTCCTCCTAGGGACCCTAGGTTTGGTGCCGAGGTTCAGTTTAGAGACAATTTTAATTTATAAGAGAAGGAAGATTTTATTTTGAACTTTAATTTCTCTCTGGGTACTTATTAAAAAAAGATTCAAAGCCGGGCGTAGTGGCGCACGCCTTTAATCCCAGCACTCGGGAGGCAGAGGCAGGTGGATTTCTGAGTTCGAGGCCAGCCTGGTCTACAAAGTGAGTTCCAGGACAGCCAGGGCTATACAGAGAAACCCTGTCTCGAAAACCAAAAAAAAAAAAAAAAAAAAAAGATTCACATTTGATTCATTGGAAGATGTTGGAGAACATGTTTGCTTGTTTTGTTTTCTCTTTTGCGTTCTCACATTTTCATAGCAAAAGTACTTCTGTTTCCTCTCCCTTGAAAGGGCAATACTGGAGTACATATCCTACATCCTTGCCTGCCCACTTCTCAACCTTTACAATTGAGGCATAATGCAACCTTGTCTAGAATGGTGGCTAGCCACATATTCACTTGGCATGTGTCTACTCAATGACACAGACATATAGATTTGTCTTTTGTTTTTACTCTTGATCACTTGGCCAGTCATTTCCAAAGATATCACGTGGAGTTATTATGAGGAAGTGGCTGCCTAGCTAGGGAATAGTTTTCTAGGCTTCCACTATTATCCCTAGATCTTAGACTTAGAAATCTAAATGCAAGTCTTGGTCAAGGTTTTCAAGAAGTGGGTAAGCCTCCTTCACACCCCTTCTTCCTGCTGGCTAAGTATGGTAGATGACATGTGTGGGTGACGAGCAAAACAGATCTGGATCCCTAGGTCACAATACTGGGTGGAGGTACCATGACCGGAACATGTCTTAAATTATTGCAGAGCAGGAAATATATTTGATTTGTATTTGGGGCATTACACATTTTTGGCTTATTCCTTCCTGTAGTTCTGTATAGCTTCAGTGAATTCCAATGAACGTGCTGTGTGGGTGAATCAGACAAATTATTTCTCCAAATAATTGGGAAAGAACTTAGTCTGAGCCGGCCTTTCATACACACACAAAAACTGTGTTTCTATGCTTAAATTTGAAGTAAGAACGTGAGACTTTTGGCCTCTGGAAAGATTTTTTAAATTATTTATGGATAGCTTTATTCTTCCAAGGCCATTGACAGTTGATTCAATAGAAAAAAAAAAAAGAAAACTTAATTCCTGCTGCTTCTCTGTTGGTCTGGTTTTGTTGACTGGAATTGGGATTGGGAGAGGATGGGCATGTGGTGCTACCTTATCTTTCAACTGCCTTCCTTGGAGATGTAAAGCATAAAACTGGAAACAGGAATGCTTGTTTAGAACTGTGCTTTTGGTGGGATAATCTGTCAGGGGAAGTTAGGTAAGTAAATGCATCCCACATGGTGTTGAAGGCAGGGACAGGGACTTAAAACACAGGAAATCCTGACCAACAGGTGGTAACCTCGCCAGAGGCCCAGTGAATACAAACTATCAGGCTGAATGCTTCAATAGGGCAGAAGACATAACCGATTGCGGGTGAGCAGACTGCTGGAGTGACATGTAGAATATTTTGGAGAGTCCACAAGTATTATTCATAACCTGGATTCTTTCCCTTGAAACATCTCTTGAGAATGACAATTTCCCTTATGACCAGACCATTCCAGTTAAAAAAAAAAAAAAAAAAAGATAGCCTACTGGGTAAATAGCCATGACTTAGGGAGCAAATGAGTTACTCTCCTCTTCAGTCCAATTGATTTTTTTATCCCTCTGTCGACCTCCCTCTCTTCCTCCCTCCCTCCTTCCCTCTCTCCCTCCCTCCCTCCCTCCCTCCCAGAAGCTGGTAGCCCAGACTTTCCTGATTAGGGTAATAATTTAAAGCACAAGTGATAGTAAACCTGGCCCATTTAGGGAAGAGAAATTGCTCGCACATAAGAAGTCTGCACAAAATACAAGGTGTGTATATATATATTTTTGCAACAAAAGAAACTATTTATTTGGAATCTGCATTACCAGTACAAATTAGGAGACTGTAAAACCTACATCGTGTTAGTATCATTAGAGAACACAAACGTTCAGCTGGAATCGAAGGGGACAGAGGCCTGTGCTCGCACAGAAGCAGAAAAGCTTAAACTTTCAAAACCAAAGTAGAGCTGAGCTTTGCAGGTTTATACTCTCAATAATAAGGAGGAAAAGTGAGGGGGAGATAAAACCAACAACCAAAGGAACACTTCAAAATGAAACCCCAGAGGGAAGAAGAAATAGAAAGAGAGCAAAACATTCAATGTTTTATTTATTTTAACAAAAGGGAAAGAAGTAGCTTACAAAAAATAAAAATAAAATAAAATAAAATAATAAAAGTTTCCAGAAAGCTTTGAGCTAGGCTGAAAACCACAAAGGTGACATGAAAAGGGTACCTTTCATCTCTCAGGACACAGAAACAAGAGCTAAGCTGTCTCCAGGTGGACTGCTTCCTACAGCAGAGCTCTGCTACTCAAGCTTGTCTTCTTCATGTATCTGGTTGGAATTCTGTCCGCTTTCTGAACACCTGGGTGTTTGAATGAGCAATGTCTGAAACTGAAAGTCTGTCCAACCACATGGCTTTCTTTTTCCCTATGACTAGTACAGGCTTTCTGGTGAAGCCCACCTGGCAATTTAAAGAGTTAACCTCACCTGAGGTTAGCAACAAGTGCACCAATAGCTTCTAAGCATTCAAATTGACCCTGGCTCCTCACTTCCCCCTCACTGCACACAGAATATGGGACTCTGGATCTGAAGAAGATGGGCCCAAGGCCTGCTTCACAGATCTACTCTACTGGGTAATGGTGCCTCCAAGGCAATACCTCCTGTGGAGTTCTGCCTGGAGAAAGATAAGATCCCAGTCTGGTTGGAAGCATTCTTAACATAATTCTGATGTTAATCAGGGAGAACGAAAACCCTTGGTTGGGACAATCAGAATCAACAAAAGCCTTTCTTTTCAATGTAAGAAATCCCCTGGACAGACTTGATGAGTATTTAAGGAAGGAAGTCCCTGTCTTGTTATCTCAGGGACTACCAGAGTGCCACACACCCTGGGCATGCAAGAAAGCAGGGACACGAGGCCATGGGCTTTCTTGTTGGTTTTGACATGGACTGAAGCAAAGCAGAGCTTGGAAGCAGCCTTTTCTCCCAGGTACCTCTTTTCACATCACCCTGTATACATACGTCAGGAACAAACCAAGCAAGACCCACAAAACCACCAGCGGAAAAGGAGCACCCATCCCCTCAAATAAACAAAACCACCCCCTCAAATAAACAAAACCACCCCCTCAAATAAACAAAACCACAAAAGAACACACACAAAAAAACGTTCTCTCTCTCTCTCTCTCTCTCTTTTTTCTTTTGTATTTTTAAGAGCAGGAATAAAGAGAAGAATTCATTTCTGGGTCTCAAAATTAATAAACATAATGTGTTAGGTTGAACCTATTATGTTCACACTATTCCAACGGGTTTTTTTCTTTTTTCTTTTTTTTTTCCTTTTTTTTTCCTTAGTTTACAAAATGAATTACGGTCACTTTTAAACATCGTGAAAGAAGAAATGGATGTACACACCTTGACACTTTTCTAGCATTCTTGAACAAATTCACAAATGCAAGAAAATAAAAAAGAAAAACGGGAGAAATGAGGAACATAGGTAGTTTGGTGTTAAAAAAAATGTATGCAGGAATGATGTGTATTGTCACAGAGAGGGGGAACACTTCCCCTTCCTGTTTTGCGTGCTATGAGGGTCATTTTTAAATTTTTTTTTATTATAAACACTATTAAATTCAGACCGCTTTTTTGGTTTTTTTTTCTTTATCTGAATATACAAGAACATTCATTATCAAATGTTCATCATCAATACTACAAAGAACGAGACACAATTCGCAAGAAACAATGGAAAATGTTAATAAAGCTGAAAGAATTGTTGAGGTTTTTTTTCCTTTTTTTCTTTTTTTTTCTAAGAGTTTTTTCTTTTTTTTTTTTAAATTTGAGTTTCTGTAGTTTTATCTTTTTTTGGTATCGAAGTCAGGTTTTTCTGGGCAGAAAAATTAAAGAGGAGGAAGAAAGAAGTGAAGATAGGTGTGAGCAAAAGCAATCAAAATAATAATAAAAATAATAATAATTAAGTACTACTACCACAGGGAAGGAAGTGGAGAGAAGGTGACTTTGGGCTCAACAGCTACCCCAGAAGTCCATTCTACTCTAAGGGGAAGAGGTGATGATAAGCAAGCTATACGGTAGCAACCCCCAGGTCTGCTACCATCTCTCGGAGAGAGAGAATTGCTATTGTGGAAGACAGAGCATTCCCACTTGTACTTAGACTATGAAGAATTCTCGGGCACAGTTTTTTGGGGGATCTAGAGAGTTGACCTGACCTGAAATCGCAGGGAGCCGAGTTTTTAGAGGCACACTCTTTCCACTTCTATCTGGAGGCTGCCAGTTTTCCCTAGCCTCGCTTGACCACAGAGATCTGGCGGCTGCCACGTTGAAGGTGACAGTGGGCACGGAGAACAGACTGCTGGCTACGTGTTGGCCCTTCAGGAAGCCTAATGAGGTGCTGGGTGGGTGGGACTCTCAGGAAAACCTCTGCCTAGAGAGAAGCATTCTGTGAGGGCGGCAATGCTGTGGCCTGATCCACTCATGTCCCTTCATGTGTTCCAGCCAGAGCTGGAGTCACTCTTGTTTCCAAGAGGACCGACCCTTCAGCAAATCTTATAATGTGCTTCATGGAAAATGATGCGATCCAACCATGCTTCTGTGAGTGGTTTCAATGTATTCCTGCCACAAAGACAAAGATCACCAGTTCTCATCACTAACACACCACACACACAGACACACAGACACACACACACACACACACACACACACACACACACACACACACACACACACACACACATACACTTGTGTTGTCCCTTCCAGGCACCCGTTCTGAGCATGGCACGGGTTAGATGACAGTCTTTCTAGTGACTGGGATCAGCTGGACAAATTTTCATTTGCCAAATAATTCCATTCTGCATTATCTTCAAATACTCAGTACCCCCCAGGTTCCGGGTATACACGACCAACTCCTCCAAATACACATGAAGCATGTCTCCTATTTATCACTGCATGTCTCCTATTTATCACTGCATGTGGAATGTTTTTTGCTGCTGTGGGCTTGTCTCTCAGCCCTCAAGCTCTTGTACTTCTTCCTGGGAGTCCCAGAAGCAGAAGAGTTGTCATAGGGACAAGGACTTGCAAGGCCTCATAATTGGATTCAAGTTGAAACTAATAAAACCAGGTTCTACTCCTCTAGTTTTGAATCTCTTCTCTATCCTAAGAAGCCAAACAGACCAAGACCAAATCAGAGCAAAAAGCCTCTGAAACACTCTCATGATGGTGATGGTATCAAGGTACTGAGAACAAGCAGAAATTAGAACAAGAAAACCAAGTATTGTTCTGATCTAGCACGACATGTTCATTATAGGGACACTGCTCTCCCTGACCATAAGACCTGGAGATTAAATGCAAGCAAGACCAGTTTTGGGGCCTCTTACAAGACCCTTAGTGAGTCAAGGATAACAATTCCCATTTTACAGAGGATGTGCACGAGGCCCCAAAGATTTCTGACCACTTGTCACTTAATCTACTGGCAAAGCTGCCATCTTTATGGCTGGCAGAACCATGTGAAGAATTTAAGCTCATGTGAAAAGCAAGACTACCTTTCTAGTAACTGTGATTTTCTGTCGATCCCTTGGCATGGAGATAGATCACTGTTGATTATCTCAACAACAACAACAACAACAACAACAACAAAATTCATCATCCTTTCTCTGTGATTTTTATGTCTTCCAATTAATTAGTAAAAGTTAACCATATACTTATACGATTCTCCTCTCTGGAGGAAAATCCAGAGTGAAGACCATGGTTTACTATATTAGTTTGAAAAGATAATATAATAAAAACCACAACCAGAGCATCCAAATCCATCAGTTATAGGAAGTCCTGTGTGTGGCTCCCTGAGAGCTCCAGAGGTGGTAGGAATGAAGACAGTTTACTCTTGAATCCTGACCCATGTTAATGAAGTCCTGCACATCCTACTGTGGTAAGTATATGTTAGTGGCTCCTAGAAGCCCTAGCCACATACTGCTCCTCTCTTGGGCTCACCAGATAGAGCACTATGATTGCTAATGTACGTATTCATACAGGATTTGATTGCTGGGAGACCATGTGGGAGGTATCAGAGTGAACGATGCCAGGGCCTTCTGTAGCAGAGGTCACCGATAAAAGGTTAGTAGCATCCTGCCAAGCAAAGCTATGAGGTTGTGCATGTGTCCGCCTGTGTGTTACATATGTGTGTGCGTGTCTATGAAGGGACAGTGCGGCCTTTCAGGATGAGATCCTTCACTCTTTATAGGCACCCTCATCAGGATGCCTCTCTTAGACCTGGCTTGCCTGAGGTTCTGAACATTGAATGATTAGAGGTTCATAGACTGTGCCTCTAAGACCAAGAGCTGTTTCTATGAGGATGAGAAAGCTGATAGGAGCCTTGCCTTTGCTGTTCTTTGTGCCCTTACTTGCCAGACTTCCTGTCTAGGACTCAACCTGATGGAACTACAATGGGACATGTGGCACCTTTAGAAGCCCAGTTATGGCCATCCCCAACAAACACCTGGGACCAGAAAGAAGAGGAAGAAATCAGGATTGTTCCCAGAAAGAAGGGGGAAATGGAGACAGAGTGGCTTGGAATGAGTAGGGCAGTGTGGTGTATTCCTGCTAAGAGGTAGTGAGAGTAACAAGGGAGACAGAAGGATTGCCTGTCAACATAGGGATGAGGGCTCCTAGTGAGGTAAATTTGCCTCCTCAAACCACCAGCATGAAAACATACAAATGCGTTTATTGTTTTCTTTGTAATTTGTTTTTCCTTTTTAAATTCCTCTAATTGTGAAAGAAAAAAAAAATCCTTCAGTGAATAATAGAGGGCAGGGACCGGGGAGTTTATAACAGAGAGCAGGGGCCAGGGAAGATGACAGAAACCAGTCTGACAGCTGGAGGCAGGGAAGGGTGGCTTCTACCCAGAAAAAAAGGGAAGAGAGTATAAAGAAGTGTCCAGATTGGCTGAAATAGCATCCCAAAGAAGAGAAGAGAAGGAGACTCTTATTGTGTTTGCTGATTGCTTCGACCTCCAGTCTGACCGCTTCAGCGTTGGGAGAGAAACCCTCCCTCCTACCCCTGCCCCAACTGCGGCACAGGGTCAGCCGGGATGCGATTGCTGGGAGATCAGTTGGAGGTATCAGAGTGAACACTGCCAGGGCCTTCTGTAGGGGAGGTCACTGATGAAGGGGTAGTAGCATCCTGCCAACCTCCATTAGCCTAGAAGGGAAAAAGGGAGAGAAGTCAGTCCTCTGTGATCAGGTGGCCTTTCTGAGCACATATTGACAATGATGCAACTTGTGGATGGGACTGGCACCTGGCACATGGGGACACCCAGAAAACGGGCACATAGGGTTGTAGATGGTAATATTCCCCCCACACTCAGATGAGTTTATTTCCCAGTGAGCTTTTGGATACAAAGCTGATACCTCCCACTTATGTGATGTGTTTGTATTTCTCCAAGATTCTACAATTCAGTCCCAGCCATCTATGAAGTGATAGCTGCCTTCTATTCAGGAGACATGAGAAACTTATTTTGGTTTTAATCTTGGCAACAAGTGAGCCGTCGATATGGTAAAGTACCTAAATATGGCTGGCTTTGGTTTCCCCTGGGAAGAATAAGAAGACTGGCTTCATTTTTTTTTCTTAAGTTCAATCTAGCACTGTGTGTCCTGAGTGTTTATGAGATACCAGGTCCTGTTCTATGCCAGGGTCTCGAATCTCTTTGGTACATGGTGATGAGTGAGTATATTTGATGTATTCAAGGAAGGGGCTAAGACAAGACCATAAATGTCTTATAATTCAAGACAGATCCTGATCAACTGTTGAGCCTGTTGTTAAGAAGGCCAGAGCTTTCATAGGGCAATACTGTGTCTTGTTGGAAAATCGGGAGCTAACGTACTTAGCAGAATATATTGTTATGAAGAGAGAAGAGGGAGGACTGGAGAGGGAGGACTGAATGGAAGAGAGGGTGAAGGGGACTGTGGGAAGGGACAACTAACATTAGGATTTGAGGGGCCATATGGAAACCCGAAACTAAAGAAGCTTCCTAACATGTATACACACATAAAAAATATAAACGGAGTCATCAAATAATGGCAGAGACAATGCCCCAGCTAGACATCTATGCCACCAAGGCAAACCAAAGTGGTTGGATTTTATCTACTTGAGTCATTGGCCAAAGGGACCCCATGAAAACCCCCAAACATCTCAGGCTGTTGCCAAGGATATTGATTGCTCTCCACAAACTAATGATGAGACCCTGTAGATAAAGACAACCCTTACATACTTCATTGAATGCAGAGAAATTGAGCTGGTGTCTAACTAGGGGCGTTACCCTTACTGCCTAGTGGGAGTTCACAGTACTGGAAGGTACTATGCATGTTACCAGAGGAGAAAGAAAATTATCAATCCCGTGACAAAACCTGTTATTTACATTAGTGGCCTGCCTATAAGATATGCTGGTACAATAGCGGAGCAAACGTGAGAGTAACCAATCACTCTGATTAGATTTGGGGCCTACTCCATGAGATGGAACCCAGGTGGCCAAGCATCTGAGACTGGATAAGCCATGGGACTAGGGTAGAAGCAAATACTATTGTTTTGCTAAAGAAACATTGCAACAGAATGACTCCTACTGACATTCTTCTATACTCCCAGATCAGTGCCTTGCTCATACACCATCAGAAAAGGCTTCTTCTTGCAGAAGATGGAAACTATCACACAGAGCCATAACTTGGACAGTGAGAGATTTTAGAAGACTCCGCCCCATAGGGGATGATTTTGTCAAATGCTCCCCAAGGCTCTGAGCCCTGTGTGAGAGACGAGATGGAAAGATTGTAATGACCAGATGTGGTGGCATCAAGGAAGCAGAAACAGCAGGACTCATGCAAATATGAATGAACAGAGACAATGCAGTCCCCACAGGGCTGTACAGGTTCAAGCCAGAGAGGGGAACAAAGGACACGGGTCCTCATCCCTAACAAAGAAACTATCTGTAATTGATATCTACTTGCAAAGGAAAGATTAGTCTTCCCCAGTGGAGACTTACCTCGTATATTCACCCACTTAAGGGTAGACAGCATTCTTAGCAGTAGATGGCCAACACTTTTTGACTTGGATATACTGGTCTTTTGCTTGTATTCTGGCTTCTAATTGTGTGTGTGTGGGTGGGGGGGGGAATTCTTGTTTGTTTGACAGGGGGTGGGGAAGATCTGGGAGGAGTTGGGAGAGGGAAAAGCATGATCAGAATATATTATATAATTATTTTTTTAGCTGAAAACAAAAAGTAGAAGATGAAGGCTTCCATGAGGACAATATTGTGTCTTGTTGGCACATCAGGGACTAAAATATACTGTAGAGATGAACTTTGATATGAACATTGAGTAGGTGATTCAATGAAACATCATGGCTACCACTTTGGGATACATCAGAGTGGTAGTAAGATGGGAGACTGGGAGCTTGATGGGTTCTCTGGAGGCCATTTGTACCAGGCGGGAGGTCCCAAACAAAGGAACTGTTCTGCAGGGCTTGTGGAGTGGACAGTCTTTGCACTAAAGACCCCAGAACTGAGAGAGTTCAGGAGTGATTTTTCTACGTCAGTTAATTTGTGATTGATATGTTTGAGATCGCTGAGGTCACTGCACTGAAATGTATCTCCTCTCCTAATCACTGTGTTCTTGGAAGTAATTTATCTCAACTCTGGAAATGGTAAGGTCAAACAGACCATGTCTTAGGGATCCCTGGTAAAACAGTTTCTATCATCTGTTCTCTCGTTTTATTCTTTAAAAATTCTAGGCATTATTATTCAGGGTTCATTATGATTCACACCTGTAAGGGACCACCACACTACTATTGGAAAATCCACAGTAAGTAGAAGAGAGGATATCTGCACATTCTATGTGAACAGGTGCCCAGTTACATCTCATTCACAAAGTGGCTGAGACGCAGGAGAAAAGCCTCCAGGACCATGGCCAAAATGGAACACAGGCCTCCTGACTTTTGAAGGCAGCTCCTTCTTTGCCCGCTTTCCTTGACTTGGCTTCCTCTGCCATTGGCTCACTGAGTGATGATTCAACTTTCCCAGCAAAGCCATATTTTTCATTCAAAACCGTTTCCTCCAGTTATTTTAGCATAGAGTAGGTTTTATCAAATCCCTAAGAAGGAAAGTACCAAGTGGCTTATTCCAAGAAGAACATGCCTCCCCAGCTTCTAGTCCATGTACAACTGCTCTAAGCTCTAGCCTTCGGTTCCCTAATCCATCAGATGGTTCTTTTCATTGCCTTCTCTGCTAGAAGACTTCTTCCTCTTGTATATATGTAGGACATCTTATTGAGAATAGCACAGGCACAATGAGAATACCAGAATGTGTGGGTCTTCAATGTTCTAGGGGCAAAGACAGCATAATCCAAATCAGAAATAGAATTAATTCAAATTTCTCCAGGTTGTCATGTGGAGACAGTGCTTCTGCTTTCCCACCCAACTAAGGGCATATATATATATTTTGGTGTTGTATGAGACTTGCTAGGCACAGTGACTATATTTGGTGCTTTTTCTACAAGAAAATCTTCTAATGGGTATTTATCTTTTTCTTTGGCATAAAAGGGTAAGCTTATCAATAATACTTAAAAAATAGACAAGCTTAAAATGCAAAGTATTTAACACCCATAATCTATTATTACTCTGAGGTAATTACTGTTAGCACTTTGATATCTGTCTATCATAGTAATTTCATGTGTGTATGTTTCCTTGATATTTTGATAGATAGATGATAGATAAATAGATGGATGGATGGATGGATGGGTGGATGAATAGACAGACAGACAGACAGACAGACAGACAGACAGGCAAATATGTTGTGATATGCATGGGGCTAGAGGGGAGTAGGCAGGCATTTTTGTGTGTGCTGACTGAGCAGTATGAGATCTTAGGAGAAAGCGATAAAAAGATATTTAAGTACAACTCCACAAGATAGAGGAAAAGCTACCTTAAGACTAACCTGGTCCAAGTCAGGTAGAGAAAGAAATCCCAGGAAAGTTAGCATCTTTCTCATGGCACATGACAGGGGAGTTTGAGATGACCATGACCACCTCACTTAACCATGCTATAATTCCATCAAAACAGTCCTAAGTGGGGCCCCTGACAAAGTGCTCAGGAGAGAACATTAGCCACGCTGGATCTTTACAGGAAGATCTGGCATTCCATAATGCACAGAAATACTGGGTGACTTCTCCACATTATCTCTGAACTGAAATTTAGCAAAAAACTAGAATTTAACTTCTTTTCTTAAAAATTTGACTTTCTCAAACCAGTACAAGATTTCAGGGGTACAGGGAAGTCACTGATGGTGGATAAGTTTAGTTCAATTAAACATCAAAATGAACATTTTGCATATGCTAATTAGACTAGTGAAAGAGAATGTATGAAATTTGTAAGTATATACAATAAATCTTCTAGCTTTATAACAAACCAAGCCAAACAAACAATCCCTCCCCCACCTCCTCTTCCACCAGGAAGCCCAAAGAATGGGTACACAAACATACACATACCCCTTAGATTTGGCAATCACCATCCCAGTGCAAGATTCTTCCACATTAGCCCCAAGTCCGTATTTCAGGGAAGCACTATGGCCTGAATCAAATTGTGTAGCTGATCACCTTACCCAAAGATATACCAACCAGGATCCCCTGCTTCTTGCCAAATGTAGGAAACAGTAGCACAAGGAGGAGGTTCAAGCCAGACAGAGAAAAACACTTTATAAGACACTTTCACATAGTAACAAGAGACCTGGGAGAATTCCCTTCCCTAGAAATGTTTTGTATGGTGGAAGACCGCCCGCTGCCGTGGCGGCTGGAAATGGCTAGCTCAGAAACTGCAAGCAAACCGAACCCAACTGCACTGTCTTTTCCCGTAAATCACTCAAGCTGCTTCCGAGGTAACGCTCCAGCTTTAACGTAAGACCTTCAGAGGCCGTGCCATCTTGGGAAACAGCTGACCTCGCTTACTGTCACATTAACCCTTGGGAGCAATTCTTTCCCTCTTCCCTGACTGCGGGTGAATATTAAGCAGAAAGCTCTGCCTTTGTATATTTATTATCTGGGCGTAGTGAGAGGAAAGGATGCTTTCATTAGCAGCTGTGGGAGGGAGGCGGAAGCTAAGAATACGTTTTTTTCTGCACCTCGGACTTTCTTGTCTGATTCACGCTGTCCTTCATAATGGACAACACTTCACAGTGCTCAACCCAGGAACCACCCTGAAGGACTTAGTCATTTTCATTTCTGAAAACATTCCTCTGAGAAGAGTCATTTCCATAGGGTGGAGAAGAAAGACCCTATCTTACGTTTAGATTCACCTGGGGAAGTTAAAGGCAACCAGATAGGTTGACCCTAGAACCTTATAGAGGGGAAAGGTAACAGGATAAAAATTGGAACCAAACGCATCAGGTTCCCAAGGTAAGGAAAAGAAATAGAAATCTTCAAAACCCAAATGAAAGATATTAGGGGATAGGGATGATGCAAATGCTTGAAACAAAAGTGACTCTCTATTCTATAGGCCACTCCGGGACAGATTTTGCTAGAAGTATACCTAAAGACCAAGCATGGCTGTCTGAAGAAAGAGAAAGAGAGAGAGAGAGAGAGAGAGAGAGAGAGAGAGAGAGAGAGAGAGAGACAGAGACAGAGACAGAGAGAGGAATGAGCTCCCAGAGCAAGCCTCGGTCAATGGCAGGCTGGAAATTTTCTTTCTTCTCTGCCACTTTTCTCGAACCAGAACAGGGGCCGGCAGGCAGCTGCCTCTTCCTGGCTTTTGTGGGGGTCTTTAGGCTGGTGGGTGGGCTATGAGCAGTTTCTGTCCCATCTCCTTTCCTTCCCGCTCTTCCTCTGCGCTTACCTTAG
Source organism: Mus minutoides (assembly GCA_902729485.2). Taxonomy (NCBI): domain Eukaryota; kingdom Metazoa; phylum Chordata; class Mammalia; order Rodentia; family Muridae; genus Mus; species Mus minutoides. Next base: position 35,416 of record CACVCL010030593.1, read on the forward strand.
CAGCGCACTGTTGATACAGAGAATTCATCACCTGATTTGACAGCCCAAGTGAGCCTGGCACTAAGAAACTCTCATTTGCAACCCAGAAATACGCTGAGGTGCCACAAACTGGCTGATGTCAGCACCAAGTTGAGCTAGATCTGCATACGGGCCAGATGCCATTATCAGAGATGCCTTCAGCATGGACGACGAGGTGTACGTGCTTTAGGCCCTCAATCAGCCAGGCTGGTGAGTCAATGAGGAAGCAAAACAAAGAACATGGATGTATCCTGTCTTCTCCTCTGGGCACCTCTGGACACATGTGGGTTAAACACACACACACACACACACACACACACACACACTTCCTCTGTGTCCCAGACACATCAGTTCACATGGAAGCTATACCTTAGATCCAAGATCCTACTCTCCCTTGTTCCCTCCATCCCTTTCTTCTTGGCCTTCTCTATTGCTTTTTCTTCCTCCTCCTCCCCCTCCTCCTCTCAAATGTGGACAGAGTCCCACTCTGTATCCTAGACTGGCTTCGAAATTGTGATCCTCCAGTCTCCGGTTCATAAGGGCTGGTATTATAGGTATGTGCCACTATGCATGACCTCATTTGTTGTTTTTTTCTATCAAGCCAGAAGAACTATGTTTTCCTAATGTGCCTTCCCAAGATAACCTTGTGAGTGCTTACCAAGAGAGGATTCGGAATGTCAAATTGTGGTACAAACGTGATTGGAAAGTCCCCCACCACCACCACCCGCAGGGGTCATCCTCTATTTTAAAATTTCCCAGGAAAATTTACAATGGGAAACAGATCTGGGCTTAGCCTGGCACTCCTCCAAGCTTATCTGTAGCTGCCCCAAAGGGATCTCTCAAAAATGTAATTTTGATCCTATCACTGCCCAGGGTAAACCTTTCGAGACTTTCCATTGGCTTCAAGATGAGGGTCACTGTCCTCATCCAGTCTATAGCATCTTTGATTGTGTTTATTCCCAAGCCAACACTCTCATTTACTACTTCAACCGTCTCAGGCTACTTAGGGATTCCCATAACAGAGCAGCTCTACTTCTTTCTCCTTGAATACAACGCTCTCAAGCATCCACAGATATCCGCTTATGTAGAAGCCCTTTGCAAGGCTGAGTTTAATTATCCTTGCAACTTGGTTCCCTGGCAATGTCCATGTCTGCACCAGGCTCCTCGAGGCTCTGTACACACCCTGGTCACCCCACCTATACCACCACATCACATGTGTTTTCTCACAAAGCCCAACAGCAAGGCTATAGTAATGTCTCTGACTCCAAAGAGCCTACCACAGTATCTGACCACATCACAAATTTTGACAGACGTATCTTGAAGGGAACATGAAATAGACATGTGGGGGACTCCATAGCATCCAGTCCCCATTAAGGGAAGATACAGGGAGATCAAGTTTCTGAGCTCAACAGTGCAGTCTGAGTACATGGAAGCAGTGAAGAACATTTAAAATTTATTCAAAACACCAAGCAGAAGTGGGTCTAGTGTCTGGGTTAAGTCTGAATGCAGGCTGTAAGCTTTTCCTTACTTACTAAATTGCCACCAGGAAGACAGCTCATTCTAAACAGTTTGCTATGATTAACATTTACATGATGGTACTTTGTTTCCAGGGAGAACAGTTGAGGATATTGTACAGGGCTTCACACACCATCTCAAGAAGTGGCAGTGTCCAGAAGGAGTCAAGGAGAAGGTACATTTCTTACCTGGAATCCAGACAGTTTCTAGGTCACCACTTTGAGTATTGGGAAAACTCTGAAATGTGCAGACACAGCCCGAATGGTCCTCCACTGGGGCATGCTTCCCTATCTTTTCTCTTTCCAGGGATGAGACCCCCCCCACCCCCATCCAGCTTCCATCTTAGGCTATGGGAATGAAAGTGGCATGTCTAATATAGAATGCCCTTATACACATACACACCAAATACAGATTTTTGCCAAAACAAATCCTGTTTTGTTATTGCTGTTGTTTGGTAATACTTTTATTGGCTAAGTTAGGTAGCCTCTTTGGGGAATTTCTTGCAGACATACATGTCTCAGCATCAGTTGTGTTTACCTTAGCCTGACCTTGCATTGAGGACCCTTAGACAGAAACTTTCTTATTAAACAGAAACTCCCTTGTGGATGAGAAGATCTCTTCCTCGCTGCCTCAGATCTGCTTAGTGTCCCACAGCTCCTTAAAGATTAGTATACTCACCTGATCTTAGAATTGGGTCTCCCTCTGAGACATAAGCTCACCTGGTGCTACTTTCCCTCATATGTCCCGAAAATCAGTCATCTGCCTGGATCTTCTAATACCGGCTCTAGGATTTAACAACCCTTTTGACAGCTGAGGCTTCCTCTCTGATTGCTACCTAGCCCTAGGTGACACTGGGAATGTCTCACCGCTGGCACACCACCATATACCCAGGAACCCTATGATCTTGCTGGACAAGTCTTTCAGAAAGGCACACAGTGCAGACAACATTACTGGGAAATCATATTCTTGCTATAACGACTCTGGCAGCTTAAGATGTTGCAATGAAGTAGCAGATCCTCTATATCCAAAGCAAGATGCCTTATTGCTCTAAAGAAAAGTCCATTGGGAACTTCTTTTGGCTTTGCCTGTCTAGGTCTCCTCATCTTATGGAATCCACATCATCTTACAAGGTCAGGCTTGATAGCTATCCCCTTGTAGGCTTCTTCAAGATGCACTATCATGCATTTCTCTAGATTGGACTGCACTGAACTTTTGACCTTCTACTCTGACCTTGAACCATGCCCAGCTTTTCAGATCTCCATGGGAACACTGTCTTTTTTAGTTCTATCTTGTGTGCCACTTACTAGAGATACAGGGGTAGATAGAAAAATGAAGGAGAAAAAAAATCTAGTTTCTAGTATCAAGGATTTTATAGTTTTGTGGAAAATAGACATTTGTTTACATATTATATATATTAGATTGTCCTAAGTGCCAGGTCAGAATAGTATATAAGAATGTCATAGACACTGGACTGTCAGTCTGAAGGTGAACAGAACATAGGAAAACAAAAGAGTGGAGAAAAGACACTCCCAAACAGAAAGAGAACCCTAGTCAAAGACTCTGTGGAATCTAAATGTGGGCAGGGGACAGGTGTTAGAAATAGGGCTGAGGACACAGAAAACTTGATCACTGGACTTGAAGAGCCCATGGAGATCTTGCTTTGACATTTCTCCTTAACGAGGCAGTAAATAATGCAACAAGAAGCCATTTGAAGGCAAGGAACCTGTCTAATGCAGTAGCTTCTCAGGGAAGCACCTTTGTTACATGAATGAAGGACTGGTGCTTTGAAAGCTTCGCCAGTATCCTGAGCCCAGGAGGATGGAGCCCTGGTTGCACAACTATGTGGGATAGATCATTTGCTTACCCTGGACAATAAATACATGTTGGCATTGACACGGAGATCAATGAGAACTCATTCTAACTCCTCAGGAGAGGACACTAAATTGACCAAACTTAGTCCCCATCATGGGATAATACTCTGAGTACTTCAGCCAAGGGGAGCTGGGGCTAGGTGACAATCTACAGTCATCATTTAGAGTTGGCATTCAGGAGTGATCTGCTTTGATGCTCCATAGTGACTTTCCTACCTTCATCTATCATGAAGACCTGGAATTAATACTGCTACATAAGTAAGGCATAGAGGACAGAGGCTGAAGCCAGTTGTAGTATCCTGAGGCTCACACAGAATGTGTGACAATGTACAGTTTCAGGTGTAGGATTGCTCTCTCACCCCTATTAAAAGTATGAGTAAAACTATTGTACACAATGTTTCTAAGCCCCACAGCTGAGTCAAACTACATCGTAAGCAGAGGGTTAAAACTGGAAAGTCAGTTCTTACTTAACTTTTCAAAGATTAGCCTGATCTTCTGGCAAAGAAAAATAAGATCAGCTTGATTCAGCCAAATAGAGATGTTTTGGTGAAGAGAATTCTATTTATATCTGAATAAACATCCTTTATCTTCAGAGGTGCACAAACCAACACACACACACACACACACACACACACACACACACACCCCACACAGGAGATAGATAGATAGATAGATAGATAGATAGATAGATAGATAGAGAACACACACACATCAATACAGTAGTCAAAAAACATACATACTTTCAACATTTCCTGAAGTTCAAGGGCCACTAAAATAGGTTTAGAAATTACTCATGACATCCTAAGACTTCACACACACACACACACACACACACACACACACACACATACACACACGGCTGTAATGGAAAGCAATAGGTATAGTATGTAAGGCAATGTTTACTGATATAGCCAAATCTAGATAAATCAAGCAAAACATACATTTTTTTAAAACTCTTGTGATAAATGATCCAATTGGCTGATCCCATATTGAACTGAATTCTTCATTTCATTTTCATAGCCTTTGATTTTGCTTGGCTTTGGCCAAGTGTATCATTGACTCGGGGTACACACAGATATAATGTACACATTGCTGTGGTGATGGTGGCTAAATTGAGAACACACACAGCCTGGATTGTGAACGTGCCCTGGCCCTGTAAATCTTGAGGCTATTTACTGTCACGCAGGAAGCTAAACCTCTTACACTTTTCTGACCATCCAAGAGACAGCAATTACCCCAGATTATCAGACCAACAATGACATGCCGCGTAAAGAGAGACACTGAGCCAACTCCACATCCCAAAGACTGGCATATTCAAGTACACTTAGGACATTAATAGCAATTTACGTGCCATCACTGAGACAAAGCCACAAAGGCTTCGCTGGCAGCCTCTTATTTTGAAGCCTATTATTTGTGGGAGTTACAGGCTATAATCACAACAGAAACTTTCAAAACCCTTATCTTCTGTGACGCACCAAATCTATTTCAGAGCCGTAATTGCTATGTCACTGGAGAGTCTGCTGCTTAATGCACTCAAATGCCATTTAGTGTTTGCAGGGTCATTACAGCTAACAGAGGGGTGGGGGCAGGCTATAGTGGGAAGCCGAGAGGGAAGAAGCAGGCAGACAGTGTGGAGGGACATTAGGCACTATTGTGCCCAATGCACTTACAGTGGATGTTGTTGTTATAAGAAAATTCTGTTTACTGTTGAAATGAGAGCGAGGGCTTGGAATAATCTATGTACTCAATGATTTAAAGTTCAGGAGCTTTATTCAGTAGATAGTCCATAGATGCTAGCAGGTATTGTATACTACTTGTATTCTGAGGTTCGCATCTAAGCATAAGACGGTCGAGTTTCTTAAATCACATCCCCCACCTCACCCCCCTTTAGTTAATTACAGCAATTTTTGCAGTGGAAATTTTCCAGCTGTCCTAGTGGATGAGGAATCTGCCTTGGCCTTTCTAGCTGCTGTACTATGGGAAGAGAAGGCAAACGGTCTGAGTTCAGGAGTCTAGAAAAGTCTGCTGCTTACTCATGGTCAAGGGATATGTATGGCAGCTGATCTAGAAACAGACATAAGAAAAGCAGCAAGTCTCTCAAAGAAGAACTTCCTTGACCTAAGTCTAGCAAAGGTCATAACAAAAAGGGACCTTAAACATATGCAGCTTCTATTTCTTCAATCAGGTTATGAACTAGGCAAGGAAAGACTTAATTTATTTGACTTAGTCAAATAGGTATAAGGATATCCTTGAAGAAATATCCTTGAAGAAACTTAACCTATATTTAATAACCTATCTTTAGGTTCCTTTGGATAATTTTTAAGTTTGATCTTAAAATACTGAGTAGATTTTTTTAAACAGGTCAGACATACTGAAGATGTCAAGTTACCTCAGACATTTGGAAGTCAAGTGTTCAACCCAGCTTTTCTCTCTCAAGATTCCAAAGAGACAGTAAAAGACAGAGACTCATTCTGAACCTGCCTCCTTCATTTGGAAACAGAACTTTATCCTCTAAGTGTTAGCTAAGTTCAGAAGTTAGTATCCTTACAGTATGGAAGTCATTTGAAGTTGATGAGGGAAAAGAATGAACATTTCAAGAACATAAAAGAAGCCAGTAAACATGAAAAAAAAAAATCCAACATCACCACCAATAAAAAAAATAAAAATTAAAGCAAAACAGTTCACAAAATCTGAAATGCTGTCAGGCATTATTATTGAGGGTGTGGGGGAAATTCTAGTTATAAACTGCTAGTAGGAACTCCAACATAATAGGACTTTCCAGAAGGAAAGTTTACAATACATTATTACAAAGGCCTTAGACATGTTCCTATCCTTTGATGTCACCATTTTTTTCTAGAAATTTATCCGAGGAAATAACAGAAAACATGTGTTGTATTTTCTAAACCAGGAAGTCTACTGCTGTGTTATTAATAATACTAAAAAATTATGGACCTGCCCTATAACACGTTCCTACGCAACTATTTAAAGTTATGTTTGAGAAGAATGTTTAATAATATGGAAAAATATGCATAACATATTTTTGGGAAAATAAGTAGGCTACAAAATGACAGGTAACTCTTGTACACCCACATAAAAACATACACACAAAGTGCCGGCAGACCAAAGTGCTGAAAGTAAGTGGTAATTTTATTCTGGGTTATTTTTTTGTTTTCTCTAATTTTCAGCACTAACTATTCATTTGTCGTCAAAAAGAATAAAGAAGAAAAAGAAAAAAAATACATTGAAGATTTAAACAAAGCGTATAAAGGAAAATCCACACCCCCATGTAGATCTCTGGTCGGTGGCCAGCTTCCAAAGCCTGGGGATGAGAAGAGATCAGATTGTGACCAACCTGGAAGAGACTGAGTGAATGGGAGTCTGGCTTCCAAGGAGAGTGTTACCAAGTCATTTCTGAGTTCTTTTAAAAAATACTTACCTATGAAAACTTAGACTGGTTTCTCTCCCTTCCTATGAAAAATAACTTCAAACACAGAAATCCACCAAGACAGAATGGCAGCCTACTTAGAAGAGGCACCAGGATTCTTTTTGTCTTTTCTTCCATCATGCCCACCCAACATAAAAACTGATTAGTGTGAGACCATAGGAGTATGTCTGCTGAACAAATGAATGGGTGAAGGGGTGAATTCTGAATCAAATTCAAACCACAGTGACATTACCTCCTGCACAGGGCAGATGGAAGAAGGAAAGCTACAGTTATCTATCCCCCTGTGAGACATTTCTGGCATGCAGAGATACAATTATAGGAACAAGGAGGAGGTCAAAGATTGCAAATCTAAAATAAATAGAAAAGGTCAAAGGGGAAAAGGCCTTGCTCAGGTAGCTCTGGAAGAGAAACTTTCTAGACTACACAAATGAATGTCTGTGTAGGTTTCAGGCAGGAACAAACAAACAAACAAACAAACAAAACCCCAGTCTCAAGAATCTGATGCCAGGTGACCACTTCTACCAAAACCCAACCNAACCCAACCCAACCCAACCCAACCCAACCAAACCCAACCCCACAATAACATCAACAATAGAATCTCACAGTGATAGCAACTTCATCTAGACCTGTGATTCAAAACCTGTGGGGTGCAACCCCCTTGGGGTCCTATATCATGAGATCCTTCATACCAGATACTTACATTATAATTCATAATAGCAGTAAAATTACAATTATGAATTAGAAACAAAACAGTTTTATGGTTGGGGCACTACAACATGAGGAACTGTATTAACGGGAAGCGGCATTAGGAAGGTTGAGAACCTAGGTGATCTAGCTTCATTTTAAAGAAGCATTCGCTGTATGCTAAGTATCAGGCTCAAGCTGAAGTACTCTGTTTTGGGCACAAGAAAAATGATCCTTTTTCAGAAATCCATGGTCCAGAGAGAGGACAAGTACACATCAGTAATAGACTTCATCCCAATTTTAGGATGTCTTAGAGTACATCCGAGGAACCTGAGCCACGTTCCGAGGCTGAACCCCATCACAGGCTTGTCAACTGCCACAAGGTCCGAATAGTACTGGGAGCTTTCGCCTCCGAGGATTCCTTCTAGAAAAGGACCACCTTACTGATGCCACTAAGAGAATGGACATATATAGCCCCAGACACTTCAGGAGAGGAAGAGAAAGAGAACCCTGAGTAAGGTACCCATGAAAATTTAACAAAATATTAAATAATGGGAACTTGTCACCTGCAGGCCCATCTTGCTAGCTTTCACCAACTTTGCTTGTGAATTATTCTGATGTCCATCTATTTGGCTTGCAATTTCTTAAGTATTGGCATTTTAGAAGCACATGTGAGTTAAGGAAGTTAAGGCGTATAAAGTGCCTCGCATCAAAAAAGCAAGTCAGTGGTAGCAATTAGTACAATTATAAGTGTCAATTTAGCCTGTTAATTTTCTATCATTACTGTTTTTTAATTGTCCTTTAATTCACTATTTTTATATGATTTCGGCCTGATGCTTTGAGCCTCTGTGTCCTTGCTGATGGTGTCTATTTAACCACTCGTCCTAGCATGCTTCCTTTTGTTGTCCTCCTTTTGTACTTGTGCATCTTGTTTTTAACCCTCACTTTGTATTCCATATAGAGTTTTATCCCTCTGCTGCCAATTTTGTCCGGTTGTCGCTTTACAAGTGAATAGTGTATTTCTATTTCATACTTCTGTTTCTTACAGTCTTATACTTGAAAAAAATATTAACTCTTGCCGTATATTTTTCCCTATTTATCTTTCTTAATTTTATTCAAATGATATCATATTCATATCCCTATGCATTTACTCCTTTTAACTTATGTTTTAAGTGTTATGTGCACAAGGAGGAAGGAAACTCTATGAAGGTCCTGCGCCAGCAAGTTGAGGGGACTTTCTTCCCCTTTGTCTCTGAGAAATGCCTATTAAGTAGCTGCTGTTCCAGTTTCTTCCCTGTGGACCTTTCAGCTCCTAACACCATCATTTAACATGCAAAAGCTATTAAAATATTCACATGCAAAAGCCACATCTCCGTTACCCTCTTACTGCCCTCCAGATTAGAAAAATAAGCAACAGCAACAAGCCACTTCTAACTGATATGGGTACTCCATATTCCAGACACAAAGTTTCCTTTCTGTCACAATGAACCACCCAGTCTCTACAAGAGATGCTTGGTATATGATTTTTTTTTCCAACTTTTATTAGATATTTTCTTCATTTACATTTCAAATGTTATCCAGAAAGTTCTCTATACCTTCCCCCCTCCCGGCCCTGCTCCCCTACCCACCCGCTCCCACATCTTGGCCCTGGCGTTCCCCTATATTGGGGCATATAAAGTCTGCATGACCAAGGGGCCTCTCTTCCCAATGATGGCCAACTAGGCCATCCTCTTCTATATATGCAGCTAGAGACATGAGCTCAGGGGGTACTAGTTACTTCATGTTATTCTTCTACCTATAGGGTTGAAGACCCCTTCAGCTCCTTGGGTACTTTCTCTAGCTCCTTCCTTGGGAACCCTGTGGGTATATGATCTCTTATCATTTCTGGGTTTCATGAGGCCTCTGGGTAAAACATCACAGCCAAGGTAGAGGGTAGGCATACACAGGATAGGACTGTTCTTATAATTGTCCAGCTTTAATTTTGATGACAGCATTGACGAAATGTAAGCCTTCAGAGAGGGTACCCAATTGAAGAGGGACTCAGTTCTTAGAGTCCTTTCTCATACCCTTTAAGTTACAAAAGATGTATCACAAAGCAACTTATCAGATGCTCATAATGCAAGGATCTTGACAATGCCCAACATTGAAGCAGTTTAAGGACTATGACTACTGGGTCCACACCTGGCTCTGCCACTTACATGTTACTTGACCGTGTGTGAAACACATAATCACTCTGGCCTCAGTTGACAGGCTCTGGTAGGATCTCAATAAATATTATGAGCTAGTGCTCCTGGCATAATGGGTGGAAACAGAGCTTAGTGCTAGAACTGTAAACACAGAGTGAGTAGTGAGGCATGTCTGCTGTCCCTTTCCCCATCCAGAAGATGCACAGAGCCTTCAAACTTGTGGGAGGTCTTTCTAGAATGTCTGAGCAGATGAGGGAAGGGCTAAATACTTCCTGTGTCAGAGCATTGTTCCCTGGCAGTGTCCCTTTGGCGGAAGCTCAGTTGTGGCCATGATTGTTTCCTTGAGTAGGTAGATGTAAGTCTCATGCAAGTCCTGACTACGAGGGGAAATTTTTTGTATGAGTTTGGGAAGTCAAGGAAGACAGAGTAGACAAGGACACCAGGTCAAAGGTTCAAGGACACCAGGTTAAATGTTCAAGGACACCATGTTAAATGTTCAAGGACACCAGGTTAAAGGTTCAAGGACACCAGGTTAAAGGTTCAAGGACACCAGGTTAAAGGTTCAAGGGCACCAGGTTAAAGGTTCAAGTGCACCAGGTTAAAGGTTCAAGGGCACCAGGTTAAATGTTCAAGGGCACCAGGTTAAAGGTTCAAGGACACCAGGTTAAAGGTTCAAGGACACCAGGTTAAATGTTCAAGGACACCAGGTTAAAGGTTCAAGGACACCAGGTTAAAGGTTCAAGGACACCAGATTAAAATGGGGGAAAATGCCAAAAAAAGAAAGGAAGCTTTAATATCCTACACATGAGGGAGTCACTCTGGTGTTTCTGTTTATACATATTTCAAAAGCTTTTCATATGAAATGGG